>OVBA01000226.1:0-81669 GCA_900406435.1 Lepidium aucheri
TTTTATCCCACTGGGTTTTTCCATGATAAGGTTTTTTTAATGAGGCAGTACACAATTTATAATTAACGATAAGTAATTAAGGGGGAGTGTTATAAATATAGGTAATAGTAACCTATATACTAGCAATAATAATTACTTATCTTAAAATATCTATAATATTTTAATATATTTCATGTAGTATATATACATGTGTTGTGATTCATTTGAGATACACAAAAAAATTTTCNTTAACACGTTCTCCCTTCCCTTCTCCCTTTTATCATAACACATATATTTAAGTCTTTTCAACAAAAACAACAGAAATAAAAAAAAATGATTTGGAAATCAGACAACGTCAAAGATGTGAAAGAATACAAAAGTGATGGAACGTTGACCCTAGTAAAAATTGGATTAGGTCCATTGCTCAAAATGTCAGAGATGGAAACAGGATTCGTTGAAATGTTTGGGTATGACTCGAGAGAGCGTAAAAAAAAGGTATCCAATCCCAGATTTTATGTCCGCGGAAGTTCTATTTGTTCAGACCACTTCCCCTCCTGACCAAACCACATTGTATGATTAGTTTCATACTTGAGTTCATATCTGTTATTTAGAATCGATATGCAACCAATAAGATATATTTGGACATTTTATTTAATATTGATAAGAGTTCATCGGATCACTATCTATCTACTAAGTCTCCGGTCTTGCGCCCTACTCCGACCTTTCAATTATGATTAACTTTTTAACCAGTTAACCCAGACCAAAGGTAGCACTAAGTGGAAAAAAGGAGATTCATTTCCTTTAATAGAAAGCCTCAGAAAGACATACATAGATGGGACTTATTTGAACTAGAAAAGGAAAGAGAACACAAGAGGTACATTACATTCGAGTTTAGTTCCAATATTATTCAACCTCAACACAAGCAAGTATCAACAAGAAGATGAAACATATCATCTCAAGCCGGGAATGAATACTTGGCAAGAGTTTCCTTCCATGCAGGACGGCTGCTAATATCATCCCACCACGCGCTCACGTGCTTCCTATCTTTGATCATGTACGCCTTTCCAATCGGACCAATCAAGTAATCGGTAAAGGGAAGGTGAGCCAAATCAGCCAAGCTCACGAAATCACCAGCCAAATACTTGCTCTTTGAGAGGTGTGCCTCGTACACATCAAGAACACCTGCAAGTTTCTCTTCGCTCTCCTTAATCACCTTCTCATCAGATGGGAATCCCATAACTGATGCAAACATTATGTGCAGGGTAAGGTTAAGTAGTGGTGGGTTGAAACAGGTGGCCTCCACGTCGAGCCATTGCTCTACTTGACCTCTGTCTTCGACGGTTTTCCCCAAAAGGTCAGGTCCTTGTGACCTGTACTTCTCAGCTACGTACCTCATCACCGCACGCGACTCTGTCAAAATTTCGAAACCATCTCGTAAGCATTAAGCCATAACAAATAAGAACAAAATAACATCTTCTACACAATTCATATCTTGGCAGCTAAAGTGTTACACATGTTCTCTTTACAAGAGATCAGACTTCTAATAATAAGCTTAAACTGTAACGAAATGCATAGATCAAGCACAACACACAGAGCGACATAACATCTTCTACAGAATTTTTAACTCAAATCACAATCCACGGTGTTAATCAATTTGATTTAGATCAGAAACGATTTAAGCTAAAAAAAGAGACTAGATTTTGAAGAAGATTAAGAAGAAACAACTGGAAATCGAGCTAATTAGCGAGAGAGATAAATCTCCGATCAATTAATATTTTCAGCTATCAATCGTTTTTAGGGTTAAAAGAACTGGATAATTGAAGTATGTTGAGGGTTTTTTCTCAAAACAATACCGAAGATTTTGTAGTCTCCGTCGACGACAGCAGGAACAGTACCGAAAGGCTGCAACGGAAGAGTCAAAAAGTAAGAAATCACAAGAATCGGAGGAAAAAAAAAAAAAAAAGAGAAACCAGAGATGATCGAGGAAGAAGAAGGAGAAACCTGTAGATCAAGATAAGGATGCTGCTTGTGCTCTCCTTTCATGAGATCGATGGGGACGGTGTCGAAGGGAACGCCCTTCTCAATAAGAGTTACAAGAGCTCGCTTAGGTGAAGCAAAGTGAGGTCCATACACCTTGAGAACCATTTTTTCTCTCCGTCTCTCTTTTTACTCACACAGTTTAAGTTTAGCGTTTGTTGAGTGAGTGAGTGAGTGAATGAAGGAATTCTCAAAGCCATTTTTATAGAGCCAGGAGGAGAACAGGTACGAGAGAGTGAGTATTTGCGACTCGTGGCGAAACGTTGCGTTGCGGTTCCATTGCTTTTTTTTCTTCGGTGGAAACCAATTTTATTTTATAAATTTCACAACTAATCTAAAACATTATGGAACAAAATCAAATTTACTAACTACTAACTCTGTTTTTTATATAATATTATTACCTCCGTTTGAAAACATAATTAAATAAATTATTTTATTTTTTAGTTAATAAAATTCTACTAACCATATATCAACTTGCAAATTATTAAATCATAAAATGTAAGATCTATTTAGTTTTGCATAGAAATATGTAAAATACCCAACAATATGAAATAAATTTATTTTAAAAATCTCTAAAATGAAATAGAAGTAGTATAGTTTTACTAACACTAACACTAAATAATTACTATTTTAATTTTTGGGGAAAATGTAATTATGTTAATTAAAAATGGTAATTGCATAACCTCATTCAATCAGATTTAAATATGAATTCAATTTTATTTCCTGTAATAAACTTTGAGTTATGCCATTTCAATACTTATTATATATCTCTTTGTAATATATTCATATTGTTTTATTACATAAAAAGTGTTTTTGATGATATTTTTATTTCATTTTATATAAAATAAAATTTTAAAATAAAATTTTCTGTTTTTAATATTATATGACCATAAGTATTCTGTAATATATTTTATGAATGGTTGAATTATACAGAAAAAATTATCAAATAATTTCTCAAAGACAAATATTTATTTAATAGTATGGTTTTAAAGACTTTATAGTATTATGAAAGAAGGAAGTATATTTTTAAAAAATTGTAGTTTATTATGTAAGACTTTTCTTTTTTTTTTGGTTTTAGAATTTTTTTTATCTTAGGCGCAAAAATATAATATATTTAATGTTATGATTTTTTTGTCTATTGGACTACTAACATGTCTATTAGCCAAATTTAAATATGTAAATACATTTATATTTAGCAAACTTATCACTTATCACTAGATTAAAAGCCACCTTTAATTTTATATTTATTTTTCAAACGTGAAAATGAACATTCACCATCTTATACAATTGTTAATCACATGTAATTGTTAAATAATGAGTTATTTGTAAGTAGACGGAGTTGATTAGTCCAAAACGTCAATATCCTCGATGTCAACAGTCAACCTAACCCATCTTTGGGTTCAACCCTCGTGTATAAGAACGACGAATATCTTGGTCAAGTAATGGAAAAAGATAATGTTTTTTTGTTTCCACCTCATTAAATTAGAATTTATTTGGTAAAAGTCGAACAAATCAGATCCATACTAGTATTTACTAAACACTATGCAATAGGAGTATCGACAAGTTAACCTTCATCCCTCTCCTCTCTAGCGAGAAAAGAAGAACAGAGTAACCTCACCGGAACAAAGTTTTAGTTGCTGGTTATTATTCATATACTAATCCTCTAAGCCTCTCAAGTCCATCTCCCTCTCATCATCAAACTCATCTACGGATACTTTTAGATAAACACATTGATCATTCTACCAAATCTTTACTTTCAATTCATCTTTGTGGCTGATCCTCCCAGAGAACACTAAATCACCATCCAACCCAGTGCATGTCCCTTTTAAGCAAAATATAAGACATTAAGGAGAAATCTAGACTTGAATCACTCAATAACCTTGCAAATTCAGTTCCGATTCACAATCACATTAAGGTAAAGAAAGAAAACTTGCTACAACATCTGGTGAGAGGATCTACATTATCCACCCAGACATGCAGTCAGAACTGCAACAAGCCTTTGAATCACTCCAATTAGATGAGGATCCAATTGACCTCCCTACTTCTGGCAACTACCTCAACGAGCAGGAGAACATGTTTATCGTAGTAGGAAGACTACTAAATCCAAAAAAGCAAAATATGGCCAAAGCCATGATCACTTTACCCCGCATATGGAAAACATATGCAAAAATAGTTAGTGCGGTCATATCCCAAGATCACTTCCAATTTGTCTTCCCAATAAAAGAATCCTTATTGGCTATTACCCGATTTGGTCTGTGGAACATTGAAGATTGGGGAGTGGTTGTTTGCTCAAAACAAGATATGCAAGAAGAAGATACCATCACTAAATTTCCACTCTGGATACGAGCTTTCAATATACCACTCAATCATCGCACAATAGACCTCTTTAAAGCAATTGGAAGCACATTTGGCGATGTGATGGAAGTGGACTTTGATGAAAACAGAACTTCTCTTCATGCCTTCACTAGAGTGAGAATCATGTATGAAATTACAAGTCCCCTCTGCCCCCAGAGAGCCTTCAGATTTCCAGATGGAAAGGTCATAAAAGTCCCTTTTGAGTTCGAGAGAGTAAGGAAGTTATGTTACTTCTGTTTCAGGTTAACACATGATAAGAGCCACTACCCATGGTTAGCATCACCATCACCACCGGACTCTCCAAAACTGGATGAAAAAGCACCACACAACAGTAACCAAAACACAAGTAGCACTGAAGTTGATAAAGACATAGAGTCTAGCTATACACATAAAAAAGAAGCAAGTGGTTTTATACCTCAAAACCTGCCTAGCTTTCATAGAACCACAGTATCAACAGAGATCAAGGACCATTATCTTTTCAAGAATGAAAACAAATTACAAGCTCACTCACCAGCTATCAATCACAGACCAATGCAGATAAAGGAAAACAAAGGTAACATAATGCAGCAAGACAACACAAAACAGAATCTAAGGGTCACACATGCAGAAAATGAGAAGAAAGAAACAGAACAACAACAGATGCTCACACGTCTGACACCCAAAAGTCAAGTCAAAAGGACCCAATTAATGGATCAAATCTTGGACTCTCACAAGGAAACTTCACAAGAAGCAAATGCAGAAAAGGAACTCAGTACATATATATCAGAGACCTCAAAAAGAAACGCAAGATCAATGAGGAATCAACTTCAACCCAATCACAAACAAATGAACAACCAAAAATAGGTGTGGTGACTATCCTTAAGTCACCCAAGTTGCCATGACTATTTTGAGCTGGAATTGTCAGGGATTGGGGAATGCCCTGACAGTTTGAAAACTAAAGGAAATAAGGAAAACCTTATTTCCGGATTACATATTCCTCATGGAAATTAAAAACACCTTACCTTTTGTACACCAAGTCAAGGACTGGCTATGATATAAGAATATATATATACTATAGATCTAGAAGGCCAAAGTGGAGGACTGACACTATTTTGGAAACATTCCGAAGATCTCCCAGTACTTCAAGGCAATAAGAACATAATAGACACTAAGCTGAGAATAGGGAGGCATTTCGTCCATGTCACTTTTGTTTATGGTCATCCGGTCCATCAATATAGACAAACAGTGTGGGATCAAATACAGAAAATCAACACAACCAGAGGATCTGCTTGGATGCTAGTTGGTGATTTCAATGAGATAAGAGATAACAAGGAAAAGTTAGGAGGACCATTAAGACAGAACTGGACTATGCAACCCTGTAAAGATATGATTAAAGAGTGTGATATGGAAGAATTAACCAGCAAGGGTCCAAGATATTTATGGATAAGCACAAGGGGTGGACAATGGGTTCAAATCAGACTCGACAAGGTTTTTGGTAACTCAGGATTGTTGTGTCTGTTCCCACAACCCACATCAACGTATATGGTTATTTGGGATCAGATCATAAACCAGTTTTGGTAACTGCTGTTACAGAACTATATGCGTTTTCCAAAAGATTCTTCTTTGACAATAGGTGGACTAAAAACAAAAGATTTGAAGACATCATTAGGAGATACTGGAATTTGGACTCAGATCTGGAGGTTGCTAGTAGGATCAGAGCTTGCAGACAAAGAATTTCTCTTTGGAAGAAACATAACCTAACTAACTCGGCAAGTAACATTGAGTTTCTCAAGGAAAAATTACAGCTAGAGGTAACAAGACGAAACCCTGTCTCCAGTAAAATTAGACAACTAAAAGTAGACCTAATGGAACAAGTCAGGTTAGAGGAGGATTACTGGAAACAAAAAGCTAAACAAAAATGGATGAGAAATGGTGATGCAAACACCAAGTTCTTTCATGCTTGGGTGAATAAAAATAGGAAAGGAAATCAAATTAACTACATCCAAGATAATGAAGGACATAAACACTACCTGGAAGGTTCTAACGTGGATATAGCAACACGATACTTCAAAGATTTATTCACTTCACAAAACTCCTCATATACCAGAACGTTCATCAGACACATTCAACAGAAAGTCAACCAAGATATGAACGCTAAACTTATGGAGGCTGTTACAAAGGAAGAAATAAAAGAAGCTATCTGCAGTATTAAAATGGAAAGTGCACCGGGACCTGATGGGATGAGAGGTGCTTTCTACAAGACATATTGGGATATACAAGAACCACAACTAACAAAGAAAGTAATGGAAGTTTTTGACAAAGGTGTGATCCCTCAAGAGTGGAACTACACCTACATCAGTCTTATTCCAAAAAAAGATAATGCTACTCTAATGACTAACTTCCATCCAATCAGTTTATACTCAGTTATGTATAAGATTGTGTCCAAGATCATAACAAAAAGGTTACAGCCGATGCTACCTGAGATAATATCAGACACACAATGAGCGTTTACGCCTGGCAAACTGATAACATATAACATCATGATAGCTCATGAAATTATCCACCACATCAACACCAACAAAAAGGGTAAAGCTGCCTTTATGCTAGTCAAAACAGACATATCCAAAGCATATAATAGACTTGAGTGGAACTTCATTAAGGATATCTTGCTCTAGCTTGGCTTTGATATTAAATGGGTCAACCTAATTATGAGCTGCATTACAACAGTAACATACTCTATCCTTATTAATGGACAAGCTCATGGGCTAGTACAACCACAGAGAGGAATTAGACAAGGTGACCCAATCTCACCGTATCTCTACATTCTCTGTATAGAAGCTTTAGTTGGTAAGATCAACTACCTCGAATCACAAGGCAGGCTCACAGGTATACAATTCCACCGTGAAGGTCCTACAATCAACCATTTGCTTTATGCAGACGACAACCTATTTGTCTGCAAAGCCAACACCAATGAAGCAGGAATCCTCAAAAAATTTCTAGAAGAATATTCTGAAGTATCAGGACAGAAAGTTAACTTTGATAAATCTGCTATCACATTTGGTAATATCCGAGGAAACACTAAAATAGAGATCAAAAATCTCCTTGGAATCACCTCAGAAAATGGGATGGAAAGATATTTAGGACTTCCTCACTCATTCTCAACACCAAGATCAAGTTCTCTACGTTTTATTTCAGAGCACCTTAAAGAAAAACTACCTCTTGGTTTGCTAAATCCCTCACAACCGGTGGCAAAGAGGTTATGCTTAAAACTGTGGCTATGGCACTTCCAATCTATGTTATGTCATGCTTCCTACTGGATAAAACGCTAACCAAGGAACTTACAAGAACAATTAGAGAATATTGGTGGAATAAATAAAAAGACAGGAATAAGATACCATGGGTTGCTTGGAAACAAGTTTAGAAAACAAAATCACAAGGAGGACTAGGGGTTAGAGACTTTGGTGACTTTAATATTGCTTTACTTGCAAAACAAGTCTGGCAAATCCTTAGCAAACGGACATCTCTACTTGCTAGAACATACAAATCAATTTACTTCCCTCAACAGAACTTTCTAGATTGCTCTCTGGGACATAGACCTTCATACGGTTGGAGAAGCATATTAAAAGGTAGAGACCTCCTAGTCAAAGGATTGATCAAGCATATAGGTGATGGTAGGGATACTTTTGTTTGGTCAACAAAATGGATTATGGACTCCACACCTCGAGCTCCAATCAGCAGAGAAGCAAGATTTAATGTTAATCTAAAAGTTTGTGATTTATTGAATGCTAATGGCTGGGATATGGAGATTCTTGAAGAAACGATACACCCAATGGACATACCCCGTATAACATCGATCTCCCCTGAATTAAGCAAACAGGATGACTAGCTATGGGGATTTAATGCATCTGGTGAGTATACAGTTAAGAGTGGTTACTGGCTAATAAGTAACCTTCAGACCAATGGGTTGATACAAAGTACAGCTCAGGTGGACTACAAAACAATTTTGAAAGCTAAGATCTGGAAGATTAAAGCTCCTTCTAAACTTAAGATATTCATGTGGAATGCACTCTTAGGGGCATTAGCTGTTAAGAGCCAACTACATCACCAGAAGATAATCACTACGCCAATATGTAGTATATGCAACTCTGAGCCCAGAACTATCAATCATATGTTGTTCTTATGCCACCCGACTAGACAATTATGGAGATTTTCCAATACTCTGGAACCAAATAGGGGCTTCAGTGGCAACACACTACTAGAAAACTTTATCCATCTTTTCCTGATGATCAAGAAGACCAATATTCCAAGAGAAATCAAACAAAATTTTCCTTGGGTTCTATGGTGCATATGGAAAACAAGGAATCTGATCGTATTTGAAAACACACAGCCAAACCTAATGAGTAATCTTCAGGATGCTTTAATGGAGGCTAACCAGTGGTTGCGAATACAAGAGACACAAAGAATTTCAGATAAGGAAACACCAAAGTGAATGCTTGGAAAGAATTAACTATAGAACAGAGCAAGTAAATATTATGCATGGTGGAATATTATGTTTGACACTCAGTCCAATTTACATGGAGGAGCTCTCATCATACAGTGTAAAGAGGATAAGAAAACTTGGCACGCAAGACACACAATTTTTAGTTGGGGTTCCAAAATGCAAGTACGACTATAAGGTCTCATATGGGTCACACAAAGCATAATAGATTTGCATCTCTCCCCAATAAGCATATTGATTGACAATAATAAGTTATACGAAATAGTCACACAGCAACATAAGTGGCCAAGGTTTCAACACCAACTACAACAACTCAAGACTAGCATGGCGCAAGTGGAAGGAATGGAATTCTGTCACATCCCACCACAAAAAGATTCATGGCAGTTCCTCATTGCTAGAAGCATGGTCAAGGATAATCTTTATCAAGACTATATTGGAGCTAACATTCCAGGTTGGTTACGCTACAACAATGCACCTTTACACTTTGAGACCGTATTTCTATCTTGATAAACCCTCACCTGTACTCCCTTAAGCACTCTACCATATGATGCAAGGCATGAGGATAGAACTAAACCCCTACACTCAGTCTCCCAAATCTATTGAAGTAGCTTTAGTGGGCCGAGATTAGTCATTAATGACCAATTTAATCCGAATGATTAGGCCCAACATTCTTGGTTCCCTAATAATTACTCTCTTTTAGTATGAAACCTATTTAGATTATCAAAGCCATTTATACACCTTAACAAGCCACCTTCCCTATAATCCCTTCCACTCTTCAAACTAATGATTGCCTACTTTCCTACTTCCCCACCCTTCCCACTTCAGAGAACAACAAGTGGCACCACCTACTAGTTGCACCAATGACTTACTTTCTCTCTCCTACAACAAAATCTTTGAGAACACAAACAAAAAGATTTAGGCAGCTAAAGGAGACATTTGCTCAGCATGCATTGGAGGAGAACATCACACTCTACGAGAAGCTCCGAGTGACAACATGTGTTACACGCGATAATGATGCTTGCTTCAGCTTTCCAACTTAAAATCAGGATTGAGATGGAGTCTCTTCACTTACCTCTCTTCTAAGCTAAACAAAGTTAGAAGCTTGCAACATGGTTGACAACTTTTGGGCAGCAATTGATCAGTTTCATACGGGTCGAAGAGATGATGATGTGTTAATTCCCTACTATGCCTACTACAGCATAGAAGAGATGAGTAGATTAAGTTTTGGCAAGACCTATGAACTATGCTGAACAGGATCTGGTGGAGATGGCGGCAGATCTACCGAGAGTGTAGCGTATGGAAACCAGGGTGTGTATGGGAGAATAATTGATCATGATTATGTTCAATTTATTTTCTCTTCGGAAATTAACCTCATCTCGATTGTGCATCGTCAACCGCTTGCATACAACGGCTGGATTGTACTTATTCAGAGGTGGGAACCCATTGATGCTAGCCTCTACTTTTGTTCACTGCCCATATAGATCCAGATCCATGATCTCCCTCTGCAATATGCATCACCGATGACAACCAGTCTAATTGCTCGAGCTGTTGGAGAAGTGATTGAAGTTGATGTGCAGAATCACTCAGTGACAAGAGCCACTACCATACAAGCTAAGATTAGCATTGACCCCTTTGCCAAATTGAAGTTCTTCAAACCTATAAGATTCCGAAACGGGGAGCGTCTTCAGGTGTTCTTCCATTATGAAGGAATCACCAATTTATGCTTGAATTGTCAGAAACTTACGCATGATACTACAATGTGCACTTATGTTCCCACATCAGCGGATTACTTGCTTGAAACAGAAGGAAATGAAGACCCACATGACACTTCATCAGCAGCATTATCTCAAATGGAGCTTCAGCCACTGGAAGCCACAATTACAACGACAATGACAACAACACAATCCTTAAGGTTTCTATCTCAGACTACTGCTAACATTGCTGATGGTATTACTACTATTTGGGACACAGTTAGAGACATAAGGTTAAACAACAAGGACTTCACGAGGTTCATGACGGAGATGGAATTGGACTTGGCAACAACTGCAGGGCAAGATGAGATTGCGTTCTTCCTTAATCGAGAAACCAAGAAGAAAAGATATCCCAATATGGATGCGGAGCCAAGGTACAAGACCCCGAGATCGTTTTAAGCTAAGTTTAAAGGAGAATCACTACTTGGATTAGGCATCTTTTGATATATAACCATTTATCTAGTAATTTTGTTAATACTTTCGGTTGCTCTTCTGGACATCTAAGTCTCAACCTTTTGTTATGGTTATGAACTTTGATTGTAGTTAAACCAAGCTTCATGTTTTGGTTTAATCACCAACGAAATTTCTGTTTTCGTTGGTATATAATTACCATCAATACATCATTTTCGCTAAAAAAAACACTATGCAATAAAAAATATATATATAGATTGTGTGTTTCAAACACATTCAAATTATGGTTACAATCAAATCTTGACAACATTAAACGAATATAATAGTAGTATTAATATGAGGACATATTTCATTCAGCACTCTTTCCTTTTCGTTTTTTTTTTTCAATTGGCTATTAGCCAAATTCCTACATAAATTTTATAGGCGATAAAACTCAATCCCTGGTTATACATGTATACCTACCTTTAGTAAACTTACCACTAATCATTAAACTGAAGGTCATTTATGTATTCTTTCCTCTTTCAATTGATTAACTTTTTATATATATTAGATTGCGAGATTATAAAAATCATACTGTATTACCTAATAAATTTGACAAATATAAAGGGTACAAATGTTATTTATATGTGTTTTTTTTGCAAAGGAAACATCCAATAAAAATAAAACAAAAAAAAAATTAAAACACTATTATAATTCTAAAGTGAAATTTTTTTTGTCATTAGATTGTAACCACAAGCGGTCAATGTCGATCACTAAAACTTCTTCATGGTTGTACTGGAAGCTATATAGTTTATTAATTATGCTTTTGGTTTTTTTAAGGGAAAAAAATGGGTGGGGTTTTTGGAGTAGGTAGGTGGAACAAAAGTAAAACGTGACTGAATGAGCCCATCCGTTTATTGAACCATTGAACCACATGTCTCAATTACGTTGGATATTTTGGTAGGTGTGTATCACTTATAATATCCATATACTAATAACATCATTTACTCTATTCAAAAATTAATATCCATATAAATTCTAATTTTATGTAGATTAAAAAGGAGAAAAAATAAACAAGTTTAAGTCAAAAAGAAAACAATAGCATGTTTTTGTTTCCTATCATCTTTCTTTTGTTTACTAGGATTTTACTTGTGACTGAGAATATGTAGTATACTGATTGGTATTAAAGGTGAATTAAATTAATATTACGGGCCTAAATGGTAACACAAAATGAGTTGAATTTTTTGAGAAATAATTATCCGGAATGTTCTATTTTCAAAATTATTTTTATGAAATGCTTTCTTTTTGCAATCTCTCCTAGAATACTTTATTTTCAAAACTATTTGTATAAAATGTCCTCTTTTAATTAAAGATATGGACAAAACGTTCATTTTTAATTAAAGACATGTACATAAGTTCAAATTGTGTTCTATTTGTTTATGTAAATATAAAGATATTGACCAAATCTGTAAAATGAAAACACAAAAACATGGACAAAAAAATATCAGTACAATATATGGATATGTGATGATACAAAGATAGCATTATGGAGAATATTGCAAAAAGATGACATTTCATATAGTCAATTACTTAAAAATGATATTTCAAATGAAATTCCCATTTTTTTATTCCTCATGTTTTTCTTTTTAAATGTTACCAGTTGTACTTGTCGAATATGTTGTGAAATTAGAGTCATTTCACTTTTGTTTGTTGACTTCAATATTCATTTTCTTTAAGTAATATTTGTTAATAATTTTTTATACATAAATTGTGTTTTGGATGTTCTATACACATTTGGTTCTTAATTCATCATTTGTTTGACTTTTTGGATACATAAGTCTAAGTTTCATTCATATATTTAGTTGGTTCTAGTTTGGTGTCTTTATAATTTAGACTAGTTTTGGATTCGAATTTGGGTAGGTTTGAATATTTGGGTTCGGGTGGAGTCTTTTTAGGTTTTTGGTTCTATTAATTTAATACACAATCATATATTTTTGGTATTCGGGTCGGATCCACTTCAGATATAGATCAAGTTCGAGTTCAGCTATTTTTATTTAAATCTTATAAAAATTCAAAACCAATAAAGTTTTAATTAAAAAAATCTAGAAATCTAAAATTTAATAAAAATATATTGAATACCCATACTATTCGGGTTTGGTAAATATTCAATAATTTTACAATGACATGGGAGGATCATATATATTTTATTGTTAATGTTCATATTTGCTTATGTTTATTTATTAAATAGGAATTATTATAAAATTTCTAAAAAGTCTAACAAAACTATAAAAATTTAACTGAATATTTTTTAAAAAAATTGTTTCAATCAAAATGACTAATCTATTCAAATTTATAATTATAAAATTCTTTTATTAAATAAACCTTTTGGATTTAATTCTTGACACACAAAAATTTGTCATTTAGCAGAATTCAGTTGTTACCATTTGATTTTAACTTATTCCACTAAATTTCACAGAAAAAATAAAAATAAAATCAGTTGGATATCATATTCAGCCAAATTTAGTGTTACTATTTACACCCACTTTCGTCAAAATTAGGTAGATAACAATGTTATTTTGAAAATTATATCTTTTTCTCAAACGTGTACAAATTACGATGTTAAGCCTACGTGATGGAATATATGTATAGAATATAATTAAAACGTATAAATTATTAACTAACTACGTAAATTTAAAAGTTAAATAGGTATATATATATATATATATATATATCTAAAATGTCATATGTCTAATAACTTAGTTTAGAGGTGTCAAAATGGGTAAACCCAACCCAACCCAACCTATTATCCCATGGGTTTGAGTGTTAATGGTTTATGCTTAACCCATTACCCATTTATTTAATAGGTTGAGTTGACTTGTTACCCATTTTATTTAACGGGTTTGGGTAGGTTCGTGGATAACTCGTTAATTATTTTTGGGAAATATAATAGTTTAGTTATTTTATCTTCTATAATAATTGTTGAGAATTTTCATATATTTGTTTTCATTTTAATAATTGAGTTTAGTTGTTTTTATAAATAGAGAGAGAAAAAGAGGAGATAAGTAGAAAAAAGGAGAAAGAAGTAAAAAAAAAAGAGAAAATAAAATGAGGAGAAAAAGTAAAATAAAGAGAGAGAGTAAAATGAAAATAGAGAGAGAAAAAGATGAGAGAGAGTAAAAAAAAAAAAGAGTAATGAAGAGAGAGAGTAAAATGAGAAGAGAGAGTAAAAAGAATAGAAAGAGAAAAAGACGAGACAATAAAAAAGTATAGAGAGAAAAAGAGGAGAGAAAAGTAAAAAAAGAGGAGAGAGAGTAAAATAAGGAGAGAGAGAGCAAAAAAGAGGATAGAGAGTAAAAAAAAGAGAGAGAGAGAGTAAAAGCATAGAGAGAAAAAGAGGAGAGAGAGTAAAATGAGGAGAGAGAGAGCGTAAAAAAGAGGGTAGAGAGTAAAAAGAGGAGAGAGAGTAATAAGAATAGAGAGAGTAAAATGAAGAGAGAGAGTAAAAAGTGGAGAGAGAGTAAAAAATATAAAGAGTAAAAAAGAGGAGAAAGAAGTAAAAAAGAGGAGACAAAGTAAAGACACATATTAAAAAACACAAGAATTTCGAGACAAAAATGGGACGAAACAGGATTCTTGTCCCAAAATGGACATGGCTAAAAAATCAGGATATTGAGTCCAACATATCTAATATGTTAATCCAATAAGTTATTGTCAAAAATTTTTGTTGGGTATTTATTTACATTAAAAAATCAGGATATGTTGGATTAACATATTAGATATATTTTAAATAACTAAAATTAAACCCACAATAACTTTTAAGCTAAGTTTTAATAACTTCACAATGAATACAAACTATTGAGTCTTGATATATAAATACTTTTGGTAAAAAGTGGTAGTATTGGTTTTACAATTACAAATCCTAACATTGTAATTTTTTTTGGTGTATTGAGCATTAGCTATCTCTTATTAACTATCAATTATGTTATATTAATTATATAATCTATCATACTCTTCTTAATTTTTGAATACTCATATTTCCCAAAATATTTTCTGTTCGAGTAGGAATTACTACAAATGTTCTAAATCCAATTTGGAGTATTAAGAGGGAAGATGAGCAAGGACTCTGTTCTTTTAAAGATGGAAGGAGAGTTGCTAAGTGACTATCAGTTACTGCTCGATATATTGATAAAAAGTTCATCGAATTTTGTAATTTTGTTATATTAATTAATTCATCTTATACGAGTATTTATGATAATCGCAAACACCCTATCGTCTTCCTTGTTTTAGCAAAATTTGAACCAGAATCGATCCGAATTAAAAGAACAGAATCCTACCTAAATGGATCTTAAATCTATGTATCCGAAAAAGTAAATCTAAACTCGAAGCGAAACGAAATAAATAACCAAAGTTTTAAAATAGTTATGTATTACCATAAACCTAAGAAAGCTAACCGACTAATAAAATTAATGATCTCATGTATGTTTGCATAGAAAAGCTTATGTTGGATAGTAATTCTTTGGTTGGGTTGAATAAGTCGTAGTATTTTATTTAGGCTGGATTATAACTTATATATACTTGCTTATTTTTGTAATCATATATATTTGAATAATTATTATGTTATTAACAACAATGCACGATAGAAATGTAAAATTAGATAATAAAACCAAAAAAATGTAAATTAGAGAAAGTGACACTCAATCTAGTTTTATTAAACTAACTTTTTGCTCTCTAACCAGATCCAATTAAGGTTGCTGGTTACAACCGGATACAAAATCCTAAAATAATTCTCTGATCATCTCTACATCATCTCGCTTCCACTTCATCTTTACACTTTTAGCTTAGGGATCATCATAAGGAACAGAGAGACATCCTCCGGCAAAAGCTGTGACCAAATCACAAAGATCACTCTAAAACTGATCCTCAGCACTTTGCATGTTGGATCTAAGTAATGATCAGGCTCTGCTATACTCTTAAATATCAAAACCAAAGAATTTTATCTAACAAATACTTCAAACCTAAGTAAGATCGACTATAGAAGGTGGTTCTTATCGAAAACCTCATAAATCATGAACTTCAAATATCAATCCAACATGCAATCAAATCTGCAAGAAGCCTTTAAATCGTTACAAATAGAAGAGGACCCAGTGGATCTTCCTCCAGCAGGAAATTATGTTAATGATCAAGAACAGAGATGTGTACCTGTGGGGAGACTCCTTAACCCAAAAAAGCAAAATATGGCCAAAGCAATGCTTACTCTTCCCAGAATCTGGAAAACTTATGCAAGGATTGTTGGTGCGGTCATTTCCAACGACCACTTTCAATTTGTTTTTCCTACAGAAGAAGCTCTATCAGCGATTACCCGCTTTGGTCTATGGAATTTTGATGATTGGGGAGTGGCATTATGCTCTAAAAAGGACATGCATGAAGAAGAAACAATCACTAAGGTTCCTATATGGTTACGGATTTTCAACATTCCCCTTAATCACCGCACCGTGGACCTTTTCAAAGCTATTGGTAGCACATATGGAGAGGTAATGGAAGTGGATTATGATGAAAATAGAACATCTCTACACGCCTTTACCAGAGTTCGTATTATGTATGACCTAAACACTCCACTCCGTCCAAATCGAGCCTTCAGATTCCCAGATGGAAAGGTGATAAAGGTACCACTTGAGTTCTAAAGGGTATGAAAGTCGTGTTACTTCTGTTTCAGGCTCACACATGACAGAAGTCAATGTCCATGGTTAGAGATCACTGCTCCTCCACGATCACCAGAACAGGAAGAAACAGTACCAAGCTCTTCCAAAATATTACAAAGCAACTCAGCTCACGACATACTGAGTTTAAAACGCAACAAATACTAGAGTTGAAGGATGCAACCATACCAAATTATCACCTTACAACTCAGAATGATCAGGCACCAGCAGGGTCTAAGACAAGAAAAGATGTAAATAAGGAACACAATACGTTGCTACATACACCACAAGCCAACCCAAGGAAACTGGAAATAAGAGAGACAAGAGGCAGTAGTATTCATCAGGACAATGCTACTCAAAAGGCAATACTTCTTCCCTCAGTTAAGGATAACTCTGAAGTAGCACAGAATCCACACAAATCCACAACAAGCAAAAGCCAACTTAAAAGATCGCAGAAAATGGACTCCACTATGGAGAACCAAGGATCTAAACCCCAAGAAGAGGACTCGGACCAAGAATTAAACACATATCTCAGAGATCTCAAAAAGAAACGTAAGATCACTGATGACTCAACAGATTACCAACTCCAAACCATAGGAAAACCAAAAAAGGGTATGGTGACAATCTTTAAGTCACCCAATTCGCCATGAGTATCTTGAGCTGGAACTATCAGGGGTTGAAGAGTATCCTGACAGTTCGAAGATTAAAAGAAATAAGGAAATCCTTATTTCCGGATTACCTATTCCTCATGGGACTAAAAACACTCTATCATATATTACTCAAGTGAAAGAATGGCTAGGATATAAAAACCTCTTTACTATTGAACCAGAAGGCTTAAGTGGGGGCTTGGCCCTGTTTTGAAAACACACAGAATACTTAGTTATATTACAAGGAAATCACAACATTATTGACACGAAATTAAGAATGGGAAAGCATTTCATATATGTATCTTTCATATATGGACATCCAATGCCACAACTAAGACAAGAAAGTGTGGAACCAATTAAAGGACGTAAATAACAACAGATAATCAGAGTGGATGCTGGTTGGGGATTTCAACGAGATACGAGACAATATTGAAAAACTAGGGGGACCTGTTAGACCGACCTGGTCTATGCAACCTTTTAAAGAAATCCTGATGGACTGTGACATGGAGGAAGTGACTAGAAAAGGTCCTAAATACTCATGGATGGGAAACAGAGGTGGCCAATGGATTCAGATCATACTTGATAAAGCATTTGGAAACTCAAGCTTGAGATGTTTGTTTCCACAAACTACCTCGACTTATATGGATACATGGGGCTCAGATCATATACCAGTTTTGGTGACTTTTGCTACGGAGGTATATACTTTCGCAAAAAGATTCTTCTTTGACAACAGATGGACCAAACATAGAGACTTTGAAGGCCTGATCAACAAAAGCTGGAATGCAAACTCCAATCTAGATACAATAGGCAGGATAAGAGAATGCAGAACGGACATTTTGCAATGGAAGAAACACAAACAAATTAATTCTGCCAAGAACATTGATCATCTGACTAATCTACTTGAGAAATAGGTAAGCAAACGTATCCCAAACACTAATATGATCAAACAGCTGAAAGCAGAAATGTTGGTACAAGTACAGCTAGAAGAAGAATTTTGGAAACAAAAACCAAAAGAAAAGTGGCTCAGAGAAGGAGATGCAAACACCAAATTATTTCATACCTGGGTAAACAAAAGACGACAAAGGAATCAGATCAACTATATTCAAGATATTGAAGGTCATAAACATTACTTGGAAGGTTCTAAAGGAGAAATTCCTGCACAATATTTCAAAGAGCTATTTTCCTCGCAGAGTCAAGGCCAAATGAGTGACTTTATAAGCTATATACAGCCTAAAGTCACCAATGAAATGAACTTAAAACTACTGGAAACAATCACAGAGGAAGAGATCAAAGAAGCAATATTTGGTATCAAGAAAGAAAGTGCTCTTGGACCAGATGGTATGACCGGAACATTCTTCAGGAGATATTGGAGAAGTCAAGGAAGTGTTTGAAAGGGGAACCATACCTCAAGAATGGAATTACACCTATATTAGCCTAATTCCAAAAAAAGACAATGCTACCCAAATGTGTGACTTCCTCCCAATCAGTTTGTGTTCTGTTATGTACAAGATAGTTTCCAAGATCATAACTAGGAGAATCCAACCAATGTTACAAGAGATTATTTCAGCCACGCAAGGAGCATTTATGCCTGGGAAACTAATCACCGATAACATAATGATAGCTCATGAACTGATTCATCACATCAACACCAACAGGAAAGGGAAAGCATCATACATGCTTATCAAAACTGGCATCTCTAAAGCGTATGATAGGCTTGAATGGAACTTTATCAGAGGATTCCTAAGCCAGCTTGGTTTTGATCCAAAATGGATCCAACTGGTCATGAGCTGTATTACTTCGGTGACATACTCCATCCTCATTAATGGTCAAGTCCATGGTTTGATTTATCCATAGAGAGGTATAAGACAAGGAGATCTAATCGCCCCATACTTATATATACTCTTCACAAAAGCTTTATCCGGAAAAATTGAGTCACTTACTTCACAAGGAAAACTCACGGGGATCCAATTCCATATTGAAGGACCAATACTCAGTCATTTGTTATATGCGGATGATAGTTTGTTTGTCTGTAAAGCCAACATCAGAGAAGCCAAAGTCCTTAAGGAATTCCTACAAGAATATACAGAAATTTCAGGACAAAGGATTAACTTTGAAAAACCAGCAATACTATTTGGTAAACTATCAGATTCCACTAAACAGGGAATCAAAGAAGTCTTGGGAATCACGTCTGCGAATGAAATGGAAAGATACTTGGGTCTCCCAGACTCATTTTCAGGATCAAAAGCAAACGCTCTACGGTTCATAACAAGCAAACTGAAAGCAAAAACATCTTCTTGGTATGCTAAATCACTCACTGCAGGAGGCAAAAAAGTCTTGTTAAAGACTGTTGCAATGGCTCTTCCAATTTATGCAATGTCCTGCTTCCTGCTTAACAAAACACAATGCAAGCATCTTACCAAAATTGCCAGAGAATTCTGGTGGAACAAGGAAACAGATAGGCAAAATATTTCATGGATCTCGTGGAAGCAGATACAGCAAACTAAATCATAAGGAGGACTAGGAATAAGGGACTTTGAGAAATTTAACATGGCACTTCTGGCCAAACAAGCATGGCGCATTTTAACTAGACCATCCTCTCTGATAGCTAGACTATACAAATCCATTTACTTCCCAAGCCAAAATTTTCTTGATAGTCCCATTGGAACTTGACCTTCATATGGCTGGTGAAGCATCCAAAGAGGCAGAGAACTCCTAGTCAGAGGCCTAATTAAGCAAATAGGAGATGGCAGGAATACATTTGTGTGGACTACTAAGTGGATAATGGATTCCTCACCAAGAGCTCTGATCAGCAGAGAAACAAGACTAACCGTTGATCTGAAATTCTGTGATTTAATGAATCACAATGGTTGGAACATGGAAGCACTAGAGGACAAGATTCATCCAATAGATATTCCAAGAATTACTGCGATTTGCCCTGTTTAAAACAAGCCAGATGCATGGATATGGGGATATAACCTATCAGGGGATTACTCAGTAAAAAGTGGTTATTTTGATGACCAATTTGACAAGTAACGGATTCTTACAAATGCCATAACACCTGAACTACAAAACCATACTCAAAGCCAAAATCTGGAAAACAAAAGCTCCCTCAAAGATTAAAATATTCATGTGGAAAGCTCAGTCAGATGCCTTATCGGTTCAGTCACAGCTCCACCACAGAAAGATAACCGCTTCACGGACATGCCATATATGTAATGTAGACAAAGAAACAATTCATCATATGTTATTTGGCTGCCACCCAGCTAGACAACTATGGAGATTATCATACATTCCAGAACTAGAGAAAGGATTTACTAACAATTCCTTAGAAGGTAACTTTATTCACCTACTTCAGCTAAACACTCAATCAAATATTCCAAGAGAGCTCAGTCAATGCTTTCCATGGGTGCTATGGTGTGTTTGGAAGACAAGGAACCTTATAGTTTTGGAGAAATCACATCCAAAC
Source organism: Lepidium aucheri (assembly GCA_900406435.1). Classification (NCBI taxonomy): domain Eukaryota; kingdom Viridiplantae; phylum Streptophyta; class Magnoliopsida; order Brassicales; family Brassicaceae; genus Lepidium; species Lepidium aucheri. The sequence goes on from OVBA01000226.1 coordinate 20,799, forward strand.
TTAATCAATAACCTACAAGATGCACTTAGGGAAGCAAAAATGTGGCTTCAACTAATGGATAAACAGATAATAACAAAGAGGAACACAAGACCATTGACTCTGGAAACGAACAAAATTGAAGACAGAGGATGTAAATACCATGCATGGTTGCAAACAAAGTACAACAAGCAGACAAATCTTCATGGAAGAGCTTACATTATCCAGAGAAAGGAAGATTCAAAGACTTGGCATGCAAGACATACTATTCTCAGTTGGAGATCCAAAATCCAAGTACAACTACAAGGCCTAATTCGAATTGCTCAAAGTATTACTGATTTGAAATTCTATCCAATTACCATTTTTATTGACAATGGGAAGCTTTATGAGTGTATTACACAACAACACAAATGGCCAAGGTTTCAACACCAGCTTCAGATTATCAAGTCAATCAAGGAGCAAGTTCCAGGTTCGAAATTCAGTCTTATCCCAATGCAAAAAGACTCCTGGCAATACCTCATAGCAAATAATGTGGTTAAAGATAACCGGTTTCAAGACTATTTTGGTAGCAACATCCCACGTTGGTTACCCCACAACTACCCTCCAGTAAATTTTGACTCGGCCTACCAACCTTCTTTAAACTTTGTGTCTCAAGGTAACATTTGAGATTACCTCTGAAGCAAGGTGAGTGAGAGTCTATACTTCTCCAACCATCAGATCCAAGATGCTTTATCTAGCATTAATGGGCTTTTCTATATCATTAAGTTTTATTAAATACTAATGATAAAACCCAACTTTTTGGATTCCTAATGATTACCTTTGTTTTGCTCGAGAACTCTCTCTTGATACCCTAAAAACATTCTCCTTCCATACACGCTAATACCATCCACAAACCTATCTCACGTCCCAAAAACTAATGATTGCCTACTTTTTAACCTCAACAAATTCCCTACTTCAGCCTACAACATGTGGCATCACCCTCAGATTGCCCCAATCACAGACTTTCTCTCACCAACAACAAAATCTTTGTTAAGAGAAACAAGGAGATTCAGGCGGCTTTACTATACAAATGGAAGACATGCATTGGCTTACTATTTCTCATGCTTCGAGATATGGCTCATGCGGACAAATGTGCTATGCTAATGATGACACCTTCTTGACCAAGCTAATTTAAAAGGCAGAACAAGCAGGAGTCTCTTCACCACCTTTTCTTCAAGCTTCATAATTGTACAAACATAAGATGGTTGACAACTTTTGGTCAGCAATTGAGCAGTTTCATATGGATAGAAGAGATAACGATGTTTTCATACTGTACTATGCGTACTACAACACAAAGGAAATGAGCCGGCTAAGCTTGGTGGCTCGTCCTATGAACTATGCAGAACAAGATCTGGTGGCTATGGCAACAGATTTACCAAGAGCATGGCGCATGGAGAAGAGGGTATATGGAAGAATCATAGATCATGATTATGTTCAGTTTATATGCTCATCAAAAACGGATCTCATCTCCATTTTGCGTCTAGAGTCTCTAGCATATAATGATTGGATTGTTCTGATCCAGTGATGGGAACCTATTGACTCAAGCCTCTACTTCCGTTCACTACCTGTTTGGATACAGATCCATGATCTTCGCTGCAGTACGCGCCTCCGATGGCTACGAGACTGATTGCAAGGGCCGTTGGAGAGGTCATAGAGATTGATGTTCAGAACCACTCTGTCACGAGAGCCACAACCATAAGAGATAAGATCAGCATTGATCCTTTCAACAGGCTGAAGTTCTTTAAGCCCATAAGGTTCCAAAATGGAGAGAGGCTTCATGTATTCTTTCACTACAAAGGAATCACTAATTTCTGTTTAAACTGTCAGAAGTTGACTCATGATACGAGCATGTGCTCATATGTTCCTTCCCTAGCGGACTATTTACTTGAAGAAGAAGGCGTAGAGGAACATCGGGACACCTCCTCAACTGTCATCTCTCAGATGGACTTCCAACAGTATGAAACCAATATCAAAACGCTAATACCTCCAGGTTTCAACACGAGGGTTTACACTCAGACTACAACTAACTTGATGGATGGCATTCCGACACTATGGGACACAGTCAGAGACATACGTCTCAACAATGAAGATTTTACACGATTCACCGCGGACATGGAGCTTGATCTAGCTACAACCTCGACACAAGATGATATGGCTTTTCTGATCAACAGAGAGACAAAAAGAAGAAGGTATCCAGACATGGAGGAAGAACCACGTGCTAAGACACCACGCTCCTTCTAAGATAAGCATAAGAAAGTTCAGCTTGCTACTACCTAGTTCTTTTGGTTTACTCTACTAAGTTTAATATTGAGATTGTGTCCTTGCTTAGTAATACTTTTGTTTAGCTAGGTTGATCATGTTGTTAGCTATGAAGAACTTTTGTTTGTTTTGAAACCAAGAGGTGAGGCCTTTGGTTTAATCACCAACGGATGTTCTATCTTTGTTGGTTTATCTATACCAATGAATCAAATTTCCGTTAAAAAAAGAAAGAAAGTGACACTTCTTCAGGTTCAACAAATGACCTACCGTTAGTATTCTACCTAAATTAGACAAAGTGATGACGCTTCTTCATCTTCTATTCTTCTTCTTTCCATAATATATATCTACATTAACAACTGTATGATTCTAGACGTTCATGTCTTGATTGACAAATTTAGATGGAAGCAAAGTTAGAAATGAAAACATTGGAAACGACGTTTGCATTGGCTTCTGAATGTTGTAAGGCTATTGCGGTGAGAATACGCAAGGTAACAATAGAGTTATGAATCTCTCTCGGGTTTACCTCTTCAACCATTATAGAGTGTACTATGTTTTCTAAATCTTTTGTTCTTCTTTTGTTGTGAAGGTACTTCACAAAAACACCAAACAACTAGAGTATCACCGAGCTGCATAGACTAAAAGAGAGAAAAAAACATTAAACTCCAAGATTTTTTTCAATTAGATATTGCTGGTGATTTGAGAATTGGGGATCTTAAACCGGAAATATCTAAACTCAAAGCTAATAGTTGCAAAGTTCAGCTCTTTTTTGGTAAAATTGTTTTGGATAAGCTGAAGAACAACCAAACCGTAAACCAACATTGATATATATAATAGAGATTCAGATTGAACACACTGTGTTTCATATTCATACATAAGCCAAGGGGAAAAAGACCAAGTCCTTTTTCTGTCACTATCTCACGAGACCGGTCTGAGAAATCACCAGCTCATAAGATCTACTGAAAGAAAACATGAATCAACAAAAAAAGCAAAATAAAAAACTGCTTTTCCAATGTTGCAGTACAAACAAAGTTGCATAAACTTGCAATGCAATGAGCAGAAAGTTTTCTCTAGGATGAGATTCAGAATCAGAATCCTTTGCTCTGTAATTCAAGTTGAACAAAGCAGAAACTGGACTTAACCGCCATTAACATAAGCTTACACGTCCATACTTCTCTGGGTTTTAAAGTGATTGGTCTTTCAATTTTTGCACCATTTACACAAAGCATGCTTTTGTACTCATCATCTCCAGAATCGGCCATTGTTTTTGACTTCTTCTCCCGTTGATTCTATGCCACTACATCATCCATAGTACTTGATGAATTTTATCATTTCGTACAAACAAGTGATTGCAAAATAAGATTCTTACCAGTGTCTGGAAGTCCATCTTTTCCAATAACATATGTTCTTTTGCGTTCATTATCAAGAACAACAACTTACTTTGCTTGCCTACAAAAACAAGTAAATTGTTAGTGTTTCAATCAAATAACACTTTCACACACTTAAAGGCAAAACTACTAAAACCCTCTAAGCCACTTTAACCAAATTAATAATTGCGCAACAGGCAATTATGAATCATAGATTAGACACAATAGGTATATCAAAGAAAAATGATTTACAAAAGCCATAATCTATCTTTCCTCAGACCAATTCAAGTATCAAGTAGAAAAGCATAACCTTTGGCTCTTACGAAATGTTGCTTTACCTTGAAAATAGATTTGGGTTCAATTCAGCATCCAAAGTCTTTCCTAAAATTTGGTTAAGTTATATTCAGCATCTGCAAGATTAATTGTTGTTGGACAGCTAAAAGAAGAAACATACATAAAGCAAAAGAGTTTATAATCACATAAATAATCAGCAAAATGCAAATTTATATGATCATTTCAATCCCAATCAACTACCTTGATACTAAATAATCCAACTTCTTTCCAAGAAAATCAATAATGCAGATGATCCATGGAAACTGTTAAAGTTGAAGACTTCAACGGCCAAAGAAAGATATGCAGTGACAGTTATAGTTAGAGCACGATGTACCACCATTTCTTGTACATCACTCTTGGTATAAAAAAAATCAGAATTATTCAATATTTTTGCGCAATTCCTCAAAATTCTAATCGGTAAGGTAGAGACTTTACCATACATTTGCAGCATAAATTGTTTCGAAAGGAATCCTATGATCCAAATTTCAGACAAAATTGAAGATACTTTTAGTATACAGATTAGAACATAGTATTGTTTCCATACAAAAATGAAAAGGGTTTAGAGAACCTGATCAGGTAACTGAAGAGAGCAGATAGATTTTAAGATCGTCTCTCCTTCCTTGGACATTGATGATTTATGGAAAAACCTTGCACATCAATAAGTTATTTCACTGATTGGTTTAGAGATGTACGAACAAAGGTGAGGCTATGGTGGGTGAGACTGAGTGTTGAAGATTATTATCAATGGATTAACTTCTTTTTGATTCACATTAGAGAGATATAGATGTCAAAAGCCATGATGATCGGTCCCCTCTTAACTACAAACACAAACTAAATCTATCGCAAAATTTATAAAGGAGAAGGAAGAGTAAGAAAGGGAATTTGATTATATTCAAACCGATAGGGACCGGATCACATTCCCCAAAAATAAAAGTTCTTCGTCAAATTGCCACCATCATGGAAAGATTTCAAACACATGTTGAAACACAAGAAAGAAGAGTTGTCTCTTGTACAACTTGGTAGCCATTTGCGCATAGAGGAATCTCTTAGGGCGCAAGAAGAAGAAAAATCAAAAGATAAAGAGGCTGGACCTTCTTCTATTAATATGATGGACGAAGGTGGGAGTTCTAAGATGAAGAATAAGGGAAAGAAAAGTCCTTTTAATAACAACACTAACCATGGATCAAACAAAAGGCTTAAAAGCGTTTGCTGGATTTGTAACAAGCCGAGTCACTTTAAATGAGACTGTCGGGCAGCAAATAATAAGAACCAAATGTAACATAGTCGTTCAGGGCAAGGATCTAAGGATCAAGGCCCATCATCTCAACAAGGATGATGAGGTAGCATGGTGGATTGACTCGGGTGCAACAACACATGTTTACAAGGATCATGGATGGTTCAAGACGTACCAACCGGTTCAAGATAATTCTATACTTTATATGAGCAACGAGTCAACCGCTCCTATCATAGGTCATGGAAAAGTGGTGTTAGAATTTAGTTCCAGAAAAACTCTTGATCTTGATGTAATTCATGTACCCGGAATTAGGAAAAACTTAGTCTCCGGTAGTGTTTTAAATAAGTGTGGATTTAAACAAGTGTATGAGTCAGACAAGTATGTCTTATCGAAGTGTGGTGTCTTTGTTGGATTCGGATATTTCTGTAATGGCATGTTTATGCTTAATACTAATAAAGTTGTTAGTTCTGCTTATATGATATCTTCTAGCAAAAATGATACTTCTCTATGGCATGCGAGATTAGGTCATATCCATTATAAGTGTATGATTGATATGTCTAAAGAAGGTTTAATTCCTACTTTTGACATGAATATAGAGAAATGTAACACTTGCTTGTTAAATAAGATAACTAGACCGTTATTTAAAAGCATAGAAAGAAATTCAAAAATGCTTGAACTTATACATAGCGATTTGTGTGACTTGCATGCTACACCATCTTTAGGAAATAAAAAATATTTTATCACGTTCATAGATGATTATTCTCATTTTTGCTATGTATTTTTATTGCATGCTAAAGATGAGGCCCTAGATAAATTTAAGGTTTATAAAACCGAAGTTGAGTTGCATCATAATGACTTGGTTAAAAAGTTACGCACCAATAGAGGTAGAGAGTATTATGATCTTACATATTTTAAGTCTGTAGGTATTATACATGAGACTGCGGCTCCATATATACCACAACAAAATGGTGTATCCGAGAGGAAAAATCGAGTTCTAAAAGAAATAGTTAATTCCATGTTATCTTACTCGAGACTAAGTGATGGATTTTGGGGTGAAGCCATGTTGACGGCTTGTTATTTATTAAATAGAGTTCCTAACAAAAGGAATAAAACTACCCCTTATGAGCTATGGTACAAAAAGAAGCCAAATTTCAACTACCTTCGAGTTTGGGGCTGTAGAGCGGTAGTTAGACTACCCCAACCAAAGATTAAAACTTTGGGGGAAAGAGGTATTGATTGTATCTTTATTGGGTATGCTGAGCATTCCAAGGCTTATAGGTTGTATACCATATAACCTAATGATTCTGTATCAGTTCACACTGTAATTGAATCAAGAGATGCAATATTTGATGAAAATCGGTTTTCATCTACACCAAGGCCAAAGAATTTGATTCCTAGTACAAGTAAAATTAAGGATGGAGATGTTCCAGTCGAACCATCAAATGTGTCACCTAAGCTACGTAAAAGTAAACGAGGAAGGATTGAAAAATCATTTGCTCCTGATTTTCTAATTTACTTAATTGAAGGATCTAGAGATAAGATTGGTTTCCAATACTCATATTGTTATCATATTGATGGTGATCCTAGAACTTTTAGTGAAGCTATGACGTCTAACGATGTTGCCTTTTGGAAAGAAGCTGTAAATGATGAAATAGATTATATCATGGGAAATAATACTTGGTTTTTAACAGATCTCCCACCTAGTTGTAAGCCTTTAGGCTGCAAATGGATCTTCAAAAAGATGATGAAAGTCGATGGAACAATCGATAAGTTTAAAGCACGATTGGTTATCCAAGGCTTTAGACAAAAAGAATGTATTGATTACTTTGATACATATGCTCCGGTTGTTAGGATCTCTTCTATAAGGTATTTGATCGGTTTGGCATCTATACATGACCTTGTAATCTATCAAATAGATGTCAAAACAACATTTTTGAATGGTGCTTTGGAACAAGAGGTGTATATGAAACAACGTGAAGGGTTTTTTATGCCCGGTAATGAGCATAAGGCGTGTAATTTAGTTAAGTCATTATATGGGCTAAAGCAAGCCCCTAAGCAATGGCATCAAAGATTTGATGAGGCTGTTTTGTCAAACGGATTTAAATTAAATCAGGCAACAAGTGTTTATATAGCAAATTTGATGAGTCTGGTAGTGGAGTGATTATTTGCTTATATGTTGATGACATGTTGATCTTTGGCACCAACCTAAGACAAGTAGAACTTACAAAAAAGTTTTTGTCATCAAATTTTGACATGAAAGATATGGGCGAGGCGGATGTAATTCTTGGAGTCATAATTAAACGTGAGAACAAAGAAATATCTTTAACACAATCTCATTATATTAAAAAGTTATTTAAAAAGTTCAACTATGAGAATTGTTCTTCTGTAAGCACTTTTATGGTGTGAGTGTAAAGCTTATGCCTAATAAAGGAAAATCGGTATCACAACTTGACTATTCACAAGTGATTGGTTGTTTGATGTATGCCATGACGAGCACTAGGCCAGATATAGCCTATGCAGTAGGAAAGTTTAGTAGATACACAAATAATCCTAGTACTCATCATTGGCAAGCTATAAGACGAGTGCTCAAGTATTTGAAAGGAACTATAAATTATGGTTTAAACTATGTTGGATTTCCTTCGGTCTTAGAAGGAAATTCAGATGCAAGTTGGATTACCAACGTAGAAGATCATTCTTCTACAAGTGGTTGGGTGTTCTGACTTGGAGGAGGTGCTATTTCATGGGCATCGAAGAAACAAACTTGTATTACAAGTTCGACAATAGAATCAGAATCTGTAGCATTAGCGGCCGCAAGAAGAGAGGCAGAGTGGCTAAGAAACTTAGTCTTTGAGATTCCCTTATGGCCAAAACCCATATCACCTATTTCTATTCGTTGTGATAGTCATGCTACTTTGGCTAAAGCTTATAGCCAAGTGTATAATGGTAAGTCGAGACACATGGGAGTTCGACATAATACAGTACGTGAGTTGATCACTCACGGGGTGACTACCTTATATTTTGTTCAGTCTCAACAAAATCTAGCAGATCATTTGACAAAAGGACTAGCTAGGGACTTAGTAATAAAGTCGGCAAAAGGGATATGATTAAAGTCCATTTGAAATATTTAATGGTGGGATACCCAATTCCCCTCTAATACGACGTTAGAGGCTGAATTCAATGCGGAAATCCCACACTTAAAGATTAAAGCACTAATTTACATTATCCCAAAGTAAGTGCTTAGACCTACAAGAAAGTGATAGATTGAAGTTGTCTTCTTAATAGATTTTTTGGAAAATTGCATTTGCAGGTGCAAGATTAAAAAGATCTACCTATATGAGTGTGAAGTGCAACCGCTTCAAGAAACTTGGACTTAGCTTTGTATATGCTCATGAAAGGATAATGACACATGGCTAATAATAGTGTCGAGGAAAACACTTAGAGTAGTGTGAAATTTGTGTGTATGTTATCTTCATGTATCCAAATGAGTTGAAAGAACTCAATCCATTGGACATCCTGATTCTCGGATATTTGAAATGTGTAATATTACTAAGATGAAAATTCAATCAACACGATAATTTCATTTATGCATGAGTTTGGTTTATGTTAGTTGATTTGAAATCAAAGATTAAACTTAAATGGGGGAGGAATGTTAGTTATTTAAGTTTAAATATGAATGGTTGTCATATTTAATTGTACGGTTGCAAACGTACAAAATGAAAAATCACAACTATTGTTTTTAAAAAATCACAACTATTGGTTTTAAAAAATCACAACTATTGGTTTTTAAAAGTCACAACTGGTTGTTTTAAAAGTCACAACCATACGAACGGACGTGATTATACAAACGGGTGCTTTGACGCTTATAAATATATGGTCTTGGAATCATTTGGAACACAAGAAATAAGAGAAAAACCAGAGATAACAAGAGTGATTCATGTTTTAAAATTCGGTATGAATTTTAACAATCAACACATAAACAAAACACAAAACCTCTAATTGTTTCTCTTGTATCTTAGCCTAGAACAAGAGAGAACTTTGATTGTTGTATCCTAGAAGAGATTTCGTGTAACCCAAGGCTTGAGAATAAGGGTCGAAATACTCTTTAAGAAAAGTGTAATCAAGCACGATTCAAGTCATTATCCGAGCTCACCGACCAATTTGTTCTAATTTAGCCAACAAATAGTGGCTTGCAGCTTATAAAAAACGATAAGTTTGTACGTGTAAATTAAAGAGTTTGGGCAAATAGAGGTATAGAACCGATCATCTTTCTTCATGCACACTGATAGACTTGTTAAAGAGCAGACGACACCACCAAAATAGCGAGACATTACTTGGCTGCAAAACTCCGATGGGACCTGACCGTTGCTCCAATTCAGGATCTGAAAATTAATAATGGATCCAAAATCTTAGAGAATTTCCGGAGTTATCAAGTAATATTTAAGTTTACAGTCAAAAATTCAATACCACATGTTATATGTCTATTAAACATACTCTATCGTTTATGCAAATGCAATTATGTGTAGACTTAAATCAGCACTATATTTCGTCTGACCAGAATTCAATTATAGGTATTCGAGAATATAGTTCAATTAAATGCTTTTTCACGTACACACTAATCAATGAACTTTCCTCTGAACAGAATCGGCCCAGGTAGAGATCAGAAAAGTTTATTACCTGAATACACACTACACTCTGTTCAAAAGGAAATGACTGACATGGATTGCCCTGAATGTCGCAAATGTGATATGGCTGTGTCCCTTTCAGACACTTCCACAATACCAAGTTTCCTGCAAAACAAACATGTTTATGTATCACAGGTTATTATCTTCAAATACGATGTCAGCATTCATGCTTTATGAATCATATATCATAAGGACATAAATATACCTTGGAGGATTGAAAACTTTACCACCTTCTTCTGACAATGCCTTCTCCAATCTCTCTTCGAATGGTGTTGCATGCCAACTCACTTTCTGATCCTGCATTATGAAAATTAACTCCTATGTTCACGATAAATAAGAGAAAATATGAACAAGTCAAGAGATTCTGAATGAAACAGGAGAGTACCTCTTTGTACTTGTTTGTAGAGTTTGGTATGCCATTACCATCCCACCATTTGGGTGAGATTTGAGATTCTTCTTTCTCTTTCCAGTGAGCAGCAACCATTCCAATGATAGGCCTGTCTCCACGAGTTATGGATAAAGCCTCCATGTTTTTGTTACTATTCTCTTGACGCTGCTTCACCCAAGAAGAACTTGGAGTTTCGCCTATCCGGTATTTTTCATCTGAAATCTCTTCCAAACTTCCCTCATAAACTGTTGATGTGGGAGATTCGTTTTCTGTCTTGTCTTTGCGGGCCTGAAGTTTAGCTTGATCTAGGCTATCATTTAAATCTTCAGGGAGCTTACATAGGGAGGCATGTTTAATTTGATTGGAAGATGAATGTACATTTACTGGAAAGATGGTTCCTGGGGTTTGAATCTCATCAGATAGCTTTAATGGGTTGGCAGGACTAGAAGAGTAAATTTGATCAGAATCATATTCAGACCGCACTGACTTTCTCTTTCCCATAACATTTCCAGCCTTGAGTGGCACCTTTACGATTTTATCCACCTCATCCGTAAACGCAGTACCAATGCTGTCTTCACTAGCATCACTGGACGCTGAAGAGATTCTTCCAGTGTTCCGGGCATCGGTCAAGCAACTGATACATTGACAAAACAAGAGAAAAAGTAAATTCCCAGAGACTAGTTGAAATTTATGTTAGAATATGCAATCCTATTGAAAGGAGACTAGTAAGATTCTTTTACTTTTCATAAGAATATCTAAAGATCTAACACTTCACCTGCTTAGTGTTTGCTCTGAAGTATCCATTTCTTCATTGGGCACATTGTTTTTCTCATCCAAGTGAAACATTGCATCAGAGTTACTGGAAATCAAGGACTGAAACTGGGAAGATTCACAATGTTTCTCAACTTGAGGAGTATCCGGATTTTTGTATGCTTTTTCAATTTCAACCGGTGTCGCTGGTATAGTGCTGGAAGCTTTAAGAAACTGTGCCTGTAAGTCCACATGTAAATCAAATGGATGTTAGGTTCTCATTTTGAAGGAAGTGGTGATATATCTATCTGCTAAGGTCTGTCAAGGTTTCTTGAAATTCAGAAGGGTAAGCCACAAAAGTTACAGATCATTTTGGAAGTAAAGATGAAGGCTCTGATGCAAGCTGCGCATATTTCCACACTTGCACAATGATGCATGCATACATAAGCTATATATTCATCTACTTAAGCATCTGTGTAAATATTTTCTTTCCAAAGAATTTGAATTATACCTGAATACAGAGAAACACAAAGGAGTAGACAGATGAGAAAGAGAAATAGCCAAAGGTTGTGAAATGTAAAAATGCATTGCTTAGAGAAAACAGAACACTAAGATCTAGACCACCTCCTGAACAAAATAAAACATCAAACACTTCTTTTCATTTCTCAAGAAGAACTTTGGTTCAGGAATCAGACAATCAAGCAAACATAAACACGGTATTGTAAATATAAATAAATGAGAATATTGCAATTCGTGAAAATTCCAGTGAAGGATTAAAATCGCATAGTTCTTAAGTATGGATTGATATTAACATACCTCATCCTTGATATCTTTGTCAATGTGCATAGAATCTAAACCTGATCCCTCGCCGTAGTGACAAGGCGATGATGATTCTGCTTTCTCTAAGAAAGAGAAGACAAGAACTAAGTAACTATAAAATGCTTGAAAACACCATGAAAATAGACAGCAAAGAAGCGATTATATCACCTTCAGAGAGAAATAAAACTGACAAACGATTCTTGGAGTCATAATCTCTCTGAAATCATAAAAACAACATGTTAAACACCGAGAATCTAGCTGAGGTAGAAGAGGAAGGGAAAGAGAAACGTTAAGAGTTGATTCCAATCATGAGAATCGTAACAGCTAAGTGACAATGAATTGCGAAGAAGAAAGATCTGAAGAAAAACAAGGAAGCGATGATGAAATACTTTGAACTTGACTTGTTTAGTTTGAGAGACGCAATCACTAGTGGATTTCTCGTGTTTAGCACGAAAAAAATTGAAGAGACAACCCATGGCTTTACTCTTTACAAATCGATCTGTGGATGCAAATCCGAGCTTCATGGAGTTTATGTTCCAACCAAATTATGAAGCGTTTCTTCTCATGTCGTAGATTTGAAAAATAAAAAGAAAAAGGAACAGCGATGGGAGAACCTACAAAACAGGGGATTATATCAATGAGGAGGGAAAATATTTTCTCGAGAAAGATGGAGAAAGTGAGAGAGAAAGAGATGTAAATTTAATCGGTGGTGGGTCTGAGTCTTTTGTTTTGAAATTTGAAAATCCCAAAGGGCTTTTGCAACAGTTTCAGACTTCGATTTTTGAAATCGTATTAATATTTTCGTACGTTTTTACACTCACGAGCGCGTGTGTGATTATGACACGTTTGAAAACTTTCATTCCTCATTTTTTTTGGGTTTGGTATTTGTGCATAGCTTATTGAATTTTATTCATATGTATGCTAATTATTTGACTTGCAAGTATTTTCGGCAATTTTTGATAACTAACCAAGCTGATTAGTGCCTTAAAAAGTATTTTGTTATAGTTTCGTGACTTATATTATCCGACAATCTTTAATTAAGATTCTTGCATCTTTCATTTGTACATTTTTGTGGTTAAACTTGTTGATCAGTACCTTCATTCTTAGTTTAATCCGTTAGATTTTTCATTATCATCTATTCAGTTGCTAAATTTCCTTCTACTTTTTTTTTCTCATTATTTTGTTTAATTTTAATTCCTTGTTTAAATATATGCTTTAAGTTTTTCAAGAAATCAAAAACCATAGTTCATAACTTGAAACCCATTAACATGATTTAACTATAAATCCTCTTTTAAGTTTCTTCGGATTTAATTTTGGTCTTTTGGGATAAAATATCAGATTAATACTCTTAAGTACAACATCTGCATGCATGTGAGGGGATATTGAATATCTAAAACAACAACGATTAAAGGCTTGATTAAAAACCATAATATGTGGCATAATGTTTTAAAATTGTCAATCAATATTATTTTAAGTAAGTATAAAATAGAGCAGTTCCAAACATAGAATTTTAAACATAATTAAAATACAATTTCATCTTTGATCAATATTCTACAAATTATACTAATATTAAATTATGTTCTCTAGTTTTGTAATTTCAAGTCTAATTACTCACCACTATGTCAGTCACATATCATAAACTTAATATTAAAAGCATATAGTTGCATCTAGTCTTTTTTATGTTTATGCTATTTCATGTTAGAACTCTATGTTTTACGAATCATGTCCTAAGATCATCGAGATCGGATTTGTCATTCTTGTGTGAGAGGATATTAATATCTAAAATATCGGATAAGGTTAAATAAAATTAAATTAAACGCTTCATAAAAAGTAGTAAATAAAATAAAATGTATGATAGATATTTTAAAACAACAAATATTAAATTAATTTATTTATAACATGATTTAGAGACAAAACTAGTATACTTATAATATAAACCGTTTCTAGCTTGACTTATGTTAAATTCGTATATTAGTATGTTGTTACTTGTTTTAGAAAGGTTCAAAAATTAAAACCATATCTAATTTCATGAATTTTTAGGAAAGAAAACGTATCTTTGAATAGAATAAAATGCTTTTATTGTCATCTTCTAGTAATACTCTGAAGTCAACATATCTGTATATGACAATTTCATTGACATTTAAATATCTTCTATAATATGCAATGCTATTATTGGCTACAAAAAGATTTAACATTCCCCATGAAAAACATAATCGAAAATATAAAAATTTAAAGTGGAAGAGGAAAGAGTAAAAGAAAATGGTGAAGCTCGTCGTTGTCTTGATCATATCAAGTTTATTGTTTGCTGCTATTAACTTTTCTAATGTAAAACATTCAAATACCTGTTTTATTCTTTTGGTTTAGAATTCTTTAGACATTAAGTTTTCTATATTTTTCTACAGGCTAAGGGCAACTTCAACCCACACACCAAATTTAATGTAAAAATAACACCAAATTTAGTGTTTTAGTGTTTCAAAAAGTTTTTGTCTCCAACCACAACACCAAACTTCACACCAAATATAATACTTTTTATTATTATATTACTAAATTTAAGGATTTCTTTATTACTAAAATTATAATTATTTTAATTTCGTTTTGACAAATAATTAAAAATCAATTGTCATTGATATCAACTATAACCTACAATTTCATATTATTACAAATAAAATAAAAATAAAATATATTTATTTTTTGCTCAATTTTAATTGGTTTTGAATATTTCATGTATGTAAATTTTGGACCCGTATAAAAACTAGTTGAATATTTCATGTATTAATATGTTTGAATAAAATTTATTTAGATAATTTGTCACATGATTCGCTTGTATTTTTGTTTTTTTGTGACAATAAATTTTCATTGATTTGATTTGATTTGTTAAATTTTAAATCAGCCACGTTTTTTCTAAGCTTTTACAAAAAAATAAGTTTGTTAAGATTATGATGAGATCCTTAATTAAACAGATTTCGTTTGTTTATTAAATTATGATAAGAACATTAATTCAATAGTTAGCTAAATACTTTATATTTAGGGAAAATCAAATAAAAGATATTCATAATCCTAACGGAATATAAATTTAATCGAAGACTATATAAGAGATATTCCAAGACAAATTTAATAATACCAACAAAAATTAACACCCTTTTCTCTCGATTATTGCTTCTTCATCATGTCTTACTCTAAAATTTCTTCGTTGAAACCTAACAAAGAAACTTGGATGATTAAAGTCAAAATTCTAAACCTGTGGAAGGTATAAACCAAAAAAATATGGTCAAACGATTGATATGGTTCTTTAGGATTTTAAGATATATTATTAATAATTTATTCATGTGAATACTTTTATAATACTTTAAAATATTTTTATTAATTGATATCTCTATTATAATAAAACTGTCGCAATAAGATTTTTTGTATCTTTGCAATAATATAATAAAGATTTTAAATCTCTTGATTTGTTTTGAATGGTCGATTTGTTTAAACTCATTAATTTGTCTTTTTATTTAGATAAGACTATTTTTAAAAACTAATTATTTCTTTTGATTTGATTTCAATAAAAACATACAATTAAAAAGGAAAATTTAACTATTTAAGATTTGATTTTCATTGATTGAAATAAAATCTCTAACCAATTAGGATTTGAATTATTTTTGATAAAAATAAAATTTTAACCAATTATGATTTGATTTTTGTTGGTATAGAATGACTAATTGAAATTTGATTTTTTTTGGTTTGAAAAAAAATCTTTAACCAATAAAGATTTGATTTTGGTTGGTTTTAGAAAAAAAATATTTTATTGAGATTTTGATAAAAACTTTAATATGATTTTGTTTGTTTTAACAAATAAGTTCTTTTGAATTTTGATAAGAATCTTAATTTAAACATTATGGTCAACAGAATAAAAAATAGCAAAAAATATAGTATTGAGATATTTTTAATCCAAATCTTCCTATATAATAAAATTGTATCGTTAACAGATTCATATATTTTATAATAATTAAAAAATTATCTTTTGATATTATTTGACGAAATTCTTTAACTAATTTTTATCAATATCTTTATCTACACAATATTATTAGTTTGTTTTATTTTTAATATAAAAAGATTTTTAACTTATATCTCTATTGTAATAAAACCTAAACAATAAGATTTTCCGTATCTTTATAATAAAATAATAGATATTTTAAATTTTAGATCTGTTTTGATTAGTCGATTTATTTTAACTAATTAATTTATGTGAGTAACATTTGTTTAAATAATTTGTCACATTATTTGGTCTTATCTTTATTTCTTTGTAGCAATAATCTTTTTTATTTCGTTAATAGAGATTTTTTTTAATAATTTGGTCACTTTTTTGAACCTTAATTTGATTGGTTGTATTTTTGAACCTTAATTTGATTTTGTTAGTTATACTTATTTTAACAAATATGTTAGTTAAGATTATGATAAGATCTTTAATTAAACAGGTTTGTTTGTTAAATTATGATAATAACATTAATTTAATAATTAACCAAATACCTTAGATTTAATTCAATAATTAGATTTAAAATCCATAAATTTGTTTTGATTGGTTAATTTGCTTAAATTAATTAATTTATCTTCTTTTAGATAAGATTATTTTTAAGAACAAATTATTTTGTTTTAATGGATTTCAATAAAATATACACTTAAAAAGAAAATATTAACCAATTAAAATTTGATTTTTGTTAATTTTAAAAGGAATTTTTTTACCAATTAAGATTTGAATTTGGTTTGTTAAAAAAGGAAACCTAAAACAATTAAGATTTTATTTTTCTTGGTTTAAAATGAAATCTCTAACCAATTAAAATTTGATTTTCGTTGGTTTTTTTTAAAAATCTTTAACCAATTAAGACTTGATTTTTATTGGTTTATAAATAAATATTTTGTTTGGAGTTTAATAAGAATTTTAAGATGAGTTTGTTTGTTTTAACTAATAATTTTGTTTGTATTTTCATAAGAACCTTAATTTAAATATTATTGTTCAACAGAATAGAAAACTACCAAAAAAGTATTTTATCCTAATCCAAATCCAAATACCTTATATTTAGAGAAAATCAATAGAACGAGTCTAAAAACATAAATGAACATGAGTCAAAACGTAAAGGACACGAGTCAAAAGAATTATATGCAAATTATAATGCATCGTAACTTAAGTAAATAGAGATAAAAAATATATTTCGTGTATAACACGGGTGATCACTATAAATTTATTTTTAATATAGCATATATATATATAATTAATTAATAAATTTGCACATACAAATCAAAGCATAAAATAATAAATAAAACAAACAAATATTACCTAACCCGTGCATAGCACGAGACATCATCTAGTATATATATATATATATTAAAAATAAACATAATTTTTATCGTAAACTATATTATAATTTCATCATGAACTTATCTGCGTCACCCAAAACTTTCAGAATTGAGGAGAAGCTCACTTAGACCTGAAGGTAAATTGATTAGAAAACAACTTTCTTTTCCTTATTTACATAATCAATCAATGAATTAATTACACCAAACTAATATATTATTCAACTTTTTTATATATACGTGAAGAATGTCCAAAGCATGTGCATATCGATG
The DNA here is from genome assembly GCA_900406435.1 of Lepidium aucheri. Taxonomy (NCBI): domain Eukaryota; kingdom Viridiplantae; phylum Streptophyta; class Magnoliopsida; order Brassicales; family Brassicaceae; genus Lepidium; species Lepidium aucheri. The sequence continues at coordinate 38,250 of OVBA01000226.1, forward strand.
TTCACCAACATCTCATAAGAAATCATGTTTGTTTTTTGCAACAAATGTTTGTGTGTACCTTCGGGAACATATGGTCACAAAGAAGAATGTCCTTGCTACAATAGTTGGAGAACTAAAAGAGGTGGACCAGAATGTCCATAATTACAATTTTATGAAAAAATAAAAATAAAATAAAATTAACTTTTTGTATTTCTGAAAATGTTTATCTTAATATATATGTAATATAACTTTAAGTTTTCTTCCATTGCATATCTAAGTTAACGCATAGATAAATAATTTGTCCCAGCATTCTTATATAAAAAAATAAGCCAAATTATTTAAGATTAAAAATACATTTATCTATTGTTTAATTTTCATTACACCTTGTATCTTTTCTTTTATATTTTAAAAATGTCTAGCAACTTACTTTCATCTTCAAATAGTTACTCTCATTCTCATCTAAACAAAACTGCAATGCTTATCTTAATATATATTTTTAATATAACTTGATTTTTTCTTCTGTAGCAAATTATATACATAATAACAATGTTGTATTTGGAGAGCTTGACCTAAATATTAATATTTTTGAAGATAACACGTTATCTTTAAAAAATTTAATCCTGAAAACCTATGATATATAATGATATTCAAGCAAATGGTACGGTAGAGATATTCAAAAAAACCTATAAATAGTTCTCTCTTTTCTTTTGTAATTTTTTTTCAATTGAAATGCAATGGAGGAGATACACATGATGGTGAAAATAAAGAGTTCTATTTTTATTAGATTACAATACTCAACGTAATTTGTTGGTTAACAGCTTTATTTTCATGTTTAATGGTAACTCTGTTTTATTAGTTACAAGATGTGTATATAAGTGGAACTCTCTGTACATTGTAACTAAGTTGATGAATAGCAAATTCTTTCATCTCTAAAATGGTATCAGAGCTTTTACTTCTGTTTCTTTTCTAGTTCAACAATTTTCTCAGGAAAATTTTTCTCTGTTTTCTCGATTCTATTTCCGCTACCTTTCTCTCCTTCATCTCTCTGTTGATTTCGCCTTTGCCGCAATGGTGAGAAGAAGTGTTAAGCGCAAGAATCAATCATCTCAAAATCGTGAATCTGGTGATGAATCACATAGTGTTCACGATTCCCAGAACACAAATTCAACTCCGAGGTCGCAAAATCATCAACCTTCTCAGATGATTGATTCGATCGATAGTACACACAATCCTTACTTTCTTCACTCTGGAGATCATCCAGGAATGTCGATTGTATCCGAGATCCTCAACGACGATAACTACAATTCTTGGATCATTTCAATGAAAACAAGCCTCAAAGCTAAAAACAAGATCGACTTCGTCAATGGAAATCTTCCAAAACCATCTGAATCTGATCCTCTGCACAAAATCTGGTGCAGATGCAATAGTATGGTGAAGGCGTGGATCCTTAATGTAGTTTCGAAGCAAATATATGCAAGTATCTTGTACTTCAGTGATTCTGCTGACATCTGGACAGACTTGCATAGAAGATTTCATAAAAGCAACTTACCTCAGATCTACAATCTTGATCAAGAGATAAGCACAATGCGTCAAGGTAACATGAACCTTTCTGACTACTATACTAAGATGGTAACTCTATGGGAACAACAAGCCTTCACTAAAAACATCATGGAGAATGGTGGTTGCAGATGTTCTCAAGTTCTAAAATTCTTGGAAGACCAAGAAACTACTCGAATTGTTCAGTTTTTAATGGGATTGAATAAAGAATTTGGACCAGTAAGAAGTCAGATTCTTAACATGAAACCTTGTCCCAATCTTTCTGATATGTACAACATGCTGGATCAAGATGAGAGTCAAAGAAAGAGATCAATACCTAATCAAAATCCATCAGCATTTCAAATCAAAAGTAATGCTCCTTCTCAGAAGAACAGACCTACCTGTACTCACTGTGGTTTAGTAGGACATACCATGGATCGTTGTTACAAAATAGTTGGATATCCAGTTGGATGGAAACCAAAGAATCAGAGGAATAACACACGTAACAACACAGCTTCTGCTACTGCAAACTTGGTTACAACAAATGATGTGCAAGACAATGAATTTCCAGTTGATTTGACTAAAGATCAGGTTCAACAGCTGATGTCTTTCTTTGCTATTAGGCTTCAACCTCAAACAACAACTGTCAGTGAAGTTTCTGGAGAGCCAAGCACTAGTCAATCAGACAAAAATAAGGGTATCTTCTATCCTTCTATTAGTTGTTTTATGATTGAGAGCAACAAACCTTATTTCTACTCTATTACGGATAATGTAAAGAGTATCAATCAATGGGTTATAGATACAGGAGCAACTCACCATGTATCCTTTGACAAAAGTCTTTTTCAGCAGCTGAGTCCCCTTCATAATACCACAGTTACATTGCCCACAGGTTTGGCAATTAATATAGTTAGGATAGGAACAATCAGGCTTAGTGACCACTTAATCTTATCTGATGTGCTTTTCATCCCACAGTTCAAGTTTCATCTTCTCAGTGTCAGCAATTTGACTCAGAATAATGGGTTTGGCTTCTGGTTTGATGATGAATGTTGTGAAATACAGGACCGTACAAGGGAGTTGATGATTGGTCGAGGTAGATTGCATTAACATCTATACATACTAGAGGTTAATTCCTTGAAGAACTCATTCACGGCTGCAGTATGCAACATCATGAAAGTAGACCAGAACATATGGCATCAAAGGTTGGGCCATCCATCACAAGTAGTATTAGAGTCTTTAGCTTCACATTTGTCTGTATCATTGAAAAGCAACATGAGTGCAAGTTTTAGTCATTGTCAGACTTGTCATTTAGCTAAGCAAAAACACTTACCATTCATATCTCGACAAAACAAATCTAATAAAATTTTTGATTTGGTTCACATAGACACTTGGGGTCCTTTTATGGTTCTTTCATATGATGGATACAGATACTTCATGACTATAGTGGATGATCATTCAAGAGCCACATGAATTTATCTCCTGAAACAGAAATCTGATGTCATATCTGTCTTTCCTAATTTTGTAGCAATGGTTGAGAAACAATATGATGTCAAGTTGAAGAGTGTTAGATCAAACAATGCTGCAGAGTTTAATTTTACACAGTTTTTTCAACAGAATGGAATTGTAGCTTACCATCCTTGTCCAGAGACACCTCAACAGAACTCAGTTATCGAAAGGAAGCACCAACACCTACTCAATGTTGCAAGGGCATTAATGTTTCAGTCGAAGATACGTCTTGAATACTGGAATGAATGTCTAATGACAGCAGTATTTCTGATCAACAGATTACCTTCTCCCTATCTTGAAAACAAATCCCCTTATGAGATTTTGATGAACAAAACTCTAGAATACAGCTTTCTTAAGACTTTTGGCTGCTTGGCTTATGCATCCACATCCACAAAGAATAGGCACAAATTCTCTCCACGAGCTAAAGCCTGTGCTTTTCTTAGATACCCGACTGGATACAAAGGATACAAACTATTAGACATTGAAAGTAACACAGTTTTTATCTCCAGACATGTCATCTTCTATGAAGATCTGTTTCCTTTTGGAACAAACATTAAAACAGAAGACATTCAATCCATCTTCAGAGACGCTGAACATGATGAATCACATGAAAATCCTCATCCAGACGATATATCAAGTGCAAACAACACTGTTATAGAATCTCCTATATCAGAATCAACTCAGCAAGTTAATAATGATTCCAACACTCGACAGTCCAAAACTCCTGCTTATTTGAAAGATTACTATTGCTATGCAATAGACACAGATGCTGAATATCCTATCAAAGATGTCATTTCTTACAAAAATTTATCTGCAAGTTATCAACATTTCATAGCTGCTATATCCAAAGAGCTCGAACCAAAGACTTACATTCAAGCAAAGAAGCATACTGTCTGGAACAATGCAATGGAAACTGAAACAGAAGCATTCGAAAACACTCACACATGGGATGTTATCACACTACCAGAAGGAAAACATGCTATTGGTTGTAAGTGGTTATACAAAATCAAGTATAATTCAGATGGAACTTTGGAAAGGCATAGAGCTCGATTAGTAGCAAAAGGCTACACACAGAAAGAAGGACTAGAATATGTTGACAAATATTCACCTGTTGCCAAACTTTCTTCTGTTAAATTGTTATTTGCACTAGCAGCTAAGCTTGGATGATCACTTTCTCAGCTTGACATATCCAATGCTTTTCTAAACGGTGATTTGCATGAAGAAATATACATGGATTTGCCACCAGGATATGTACCAAAACAGGGGGACTCCTTACCAGAGAATGCGGTTTGTAAACTCAATAAGTCCATCTATGGACTCAAACAAGCATCAAGACAATGGTATTTGAAATTCTCAGAACTTTGATTCGACTTGGTTATGATAAATCAGGTTCAGACTACACTTTATTCACCAAAACAAATGGTTCTACATTTGTTGCAGTATTAGTTTACGTAGATGACATTGTTGTAGCCAGCAATGATGATAAAGCTGCAGAGAATCTCAAATCTCAACTTAAAGAATGTTTTAAGCTGAGAGATCTGGGTGATGTTAGATACTTTCTTGGCCTAGAAATTGCAAGATCCACTGCAGGTATCTTTATTTGCTAAAGGAAATATGCTCTAGATATCTTTGATGAACTTGGTCTTCTTGGCTGCAAACCATCCTCAATACCAATGGAACCAAACCAAAAACTGTCAAAAGACGAAGGAGATTTAGTATCAGATCCTGCAACTTACAGAAGCATCATTGGTAAACTCATATACTTGACGTTAACGCGTCCAGATATATGCTTTGTTGTACATAAGTTGGCTCAGTTCTGCTCAAAACCAAGAGTCACTCATCATCAAGCTTTGATGAAGTTACTACACTATATCAAAGGAACAGCAGGTCATGGTCTTTTTTACTCATCATCTCCATCATTAGATATTAAAGCTTATGCAGATGCAGATTGGGGATCATGTATAGACACAAGAAGATCTGTTACAGGTTATGCTATATTTCTAGGTGACTCTCTGATTTCGTGGAAACCGAAAAAACAAGAGACTATATTAAGATCTTCTGCAGAAGCAGAATACAGAAGCATGGCATATGCAGTTTGCAAGATTGAATGGCTACTGAAACTACTATGTGATTTTCGTATCAAATTACCTAATCCAGTGACAATGTATTATGATAGCATGGCAGCAATACACATTTCTAACAATCCAGTCTATCATGAAAGAACAAAACGTGTTGAAATGGATTGCCATACAGTAAGAGAAAGAGTTGATAAAGGGATTTTAAAGTTGTCTCATGTTCGAACAGATCTTCAGTTGGCTGATCTCCTCACTAAACCATTGTATCCGACTCAGTTCAAGTCATTATTGGGCAAGATATGTGTATCTTCCATCTACACTCCATCTTGAGGGGGACTATTAGATTACAATATTCAACATAATTTGTTAGTTAACAGCTTTATTTTCATGTTTAACCGTAACTCTGTTTTATTAGTTACAAGATGTGTATATAAGTAGAACTCTCTGTACATTGTAACTAAGTTGATAAATAGCAAATTCTTTCATCTCTAAAAATTTTCGTTCTTCTTCTCCTTTTTATCTTCTGTTTTTAATTTATTTTTCCATCATATAACGAGACCTTTCTCATCTCCTTTGTGGAGCATTGGGACCTCTTCTTAATGTCCCAACGATCCGTGAACCACTTTCATTTTCGGAAGCAACTGTTTGATATAGTCGTGTGATACCAGTTTTGCCGTCATTACCAGCCATAAGAGCACATCAAAGAGCCTCCACATACTTAGAGTTCACATGATTTTGTCGAAATACAACGCATGCACAACTCTAATAGGTACCTTTGTGTTAATGGATCTGGTCCAATATGTTTTAACTTTGATGACTTGAGTTCTATGGCCCAAAATTTGATCTTTTTTTTCCTTTAAACTGAAATTATCGTAGGGCTTTAGGCCAATTATTATGTTCTAATGCTTTGAATGTTCTATTGCTAAAGTTATGATCCTAAGGGAAAACGGTAGAAATTTGGTATTATTTAGGGTGAATGTACTTAATAGCAAAATTAAATCAAAGTCACTAACCATATATATATATATATATTTTCTGACAAAGATAGATTTTATTAAATATTTTGACAATTATTTGTTACTAACACTATTTAAAAAGTGAGGACATCAATGGTAAATTTTTCATTGCCTAGAAGTACAATCTAAAATGTGTTTAGATAACATATCCGCACATGCATTATATTGGCGAGATACATGTTTGAAAGTAATGCCGGTGAACATGTGTGCCACTGAGCGATCTTAATAAGGTACTGATATAGCCGCTTATTTTGTTGTGGCTGATTAATAGCTTTTATCAAATTTAGATTGTCACCTTCAAATATTTACTTTCTGATAACCTAATTCCCATGCAGATTGTATCGCCCAGATCAAGGCAGTGCCCTCTGATTTGTCTATTGTGTGTTGACCTTGAAAGGTTCCCATTGTACAATGTAATACAGTGCCAACAACATCACGAATAATCCAACCCAGCCCTGAGGTGCAGCCCTCCGCATGATGTGAAGCATCAAAATTGCACTTAACCCATCCACTTGGTGCCGGTTGCCAGTGTATTGGACCTGTTAACTCTGTAGATCGGTGGTAGATGTAGATTTCTGTAACACCCATTCGCGTACATCGGTTTGTATATATTGCCAAAGAATTGGAGGAGCTATATCATTCCGATTATAAACCAAACTATTACGCGATTTCCAAATTCTCCATATTGTCCAAAACGGCAAGCATCAGGTAAAATATAATCCAGATTCAAGTTAGTATGTAATGTAAATAAGTATCAAAACTTATCTTCAAGAGATAGTTGAATGTCACTGAGTAGTTCAGTTGGAATTCCAGTACATCGCCAGGCCGCTCTTGCATATGGACAGTTGAACAAAACGTGATCCGTTATTTCCAAGTGTATACAACATTTGTAGCAATTGGTCAAACAAGTGATGTTTTGAGCTTGTAAATTTTCTGCAACACCAAGGGCTCATGATAGTGTTCTCCAAATAAAATGGCGCAGCTTTGGTACAATGTCAAGCTTCCAAAGAGTAGTAGCTAAGTCAGGATATTGCACCAAAGGGGGGTGATGATCATGTTGGTTTTCGTACGGTGCTATCGTGAGTCTATAACTGATTTCACTTTGTATATGCCATCAGAACAATAATTCCAAATGATAGTATCCGTTGTCGGAGAGGGAGCTAGATAAATTTTATAGATATTAGCCTGATATGATGGATGAATGTACCGGCTTATCTGTTCCTCATCCCATTGTTGAGTGGATTCGTCAGTAAGTTGTGAAACTGATAAATGAGGATTGACCACGGGTAATAATAGGGGCTATCTTGGCGGCAAGGTAGGTATCCAATTATCCGAACCTATAAGTGTGTCAGCACCTGTTCTAATACTTATATGGGATCCTCATTTGATCAAATTTGCCCCATATTGTAAAGAAGTCCAACCATAAGAGAGATTGGATTGTCGAGTAGGATGAAGCATTGTTGTCCTCGAGAAATATTTGGCTTTCAGCAGCCGATACAGCAGGCTAGTAGGACGGGACATGATTTTCCAGACATGATTACCTAACAAGGCTTGATTAAACTATTGTAGATTCTGAAAGCCTAAACCACCTAAAAGTTTTGGTCGACTAAGCTTCTTCCATGCTACCCAAGGTAGTTTACATTTAGTAGGCGTAGAACCCCACCAGAATTGACTGAGTTGACTATCTATGGTTTGACATAAGGATCCTGGAAGTCTAAAATGAGTACACCAGCATAGCATAAGAGACTACTTTAATCAGGGTTTCTTTACTCGCCTGTGATAGGAATTTTTTCTGCCATCAGGAGATCTTAGATTCAACTTTTTCTTTGATATAGCTAAACATTTCTCGTTTATTGCGGTCAAACTGTTCCGGTAACCAATATATTTTCTACCACCGCCAACATGAGGCATTTTCAACACCGCCTTAATGTGATCACGTGTTTGTTGAAAAACATGTGTGCCGAATGTAATTGTGAACTTATCAAAGTTAATAATCTGCCTGGAAAGTGCTTCATATTGAGTGAATACATGCTTCAAATGATTAGCATTATTCATGTCTGCTCGCAAGAAAAAGAGTGAATCATCCGCAAACAGTAAATGCGAGACTGTTGGACCTCGGACAGAATGTTGAATTCCTTGGATATGTCCTGTTTGTTGTGTCGTAGTAAGCATATTACTCAATACATTAGCACACAATATAAATAGATAGGGAGAGAGAGGATCACCTTGGCGTAACCCACGCTGTGGCTGAAAACCACCAAACTTTTCCCCATTAACTAGCATTGAGAAAGAAACTGAACAAACACAACTCATCACCCATGTGCACCAAGTATCTGAAAATCCTTTCTTACGCAGAACACCATCTAAGAAGTCCCATTCTATTCGATCATACGCCTTGCTTACATATGTTTTAACAGCCATAAAGGATTTTGATATCCCCTGTTGATGTCGAAGAGCATGAAAGGATTCATGTGCAATCATTATATTATCAAAGATATAACAGAATGTAGTGAAAGCGGTCTGGTTTTCCGTGATCAATGATGACAAGAATGGCTTACGTCGATTCACCAAAATCTTGGAAATAATTTTGTAGAGAACGTTGCACAAAATTATTGGACGGAAGTTCTTCATTGTTAGAGGGTTATCCACCTTTGGAATGAGGCATATGTTTATGTTATTCCAATGAGCAGGCGTAACACCGTTCACAAAAAATTGTTGTACCTCATGGATTATTGTCGGTCCGATAATATCCCAATAGTGTTGGTAAAAAGCAGCTGCATAACCATCTTGTCCTGGAGCTCGCGTTGCATCAATAGTGAAGATTGCCGATTAAACCTCTTGTGATGTGATCAGGCAAGTTAAAGACTCATTAATTGTTGTCGTAGCAGTTGTGGGAAGGATGTCAAATGCATCTAGCTGTATCGGTGAGTTAGTAGAACTAAACATCTATTGAAAATAGTGTATCGCCTCCGCCTCTATGTCCTTGTTACCACAGATGTCACAGCCCGTATGGGACTGTAGTCAATTTATTTCGATTTCTGGCTATTCAGTTCATTTCAGAGGCATGGAAAAACCGAGTATTTCTGTCTCCTTCACTGAGCCATTGCACTCTAATTTTTTGATACTAGAAGCTCTCTTCATTTTTGTAAGTTTGTTGCAACTCCGAATGTATACGTTGGTAATCTTCATGTGTACTTGTCTCACTAAGCATAGCTTGATCAAGTTGTTGTTGTAGATGTTTAATTCAAACCACAACATTCATTGGATTCTGGTGCTTCCAATGAGATATCAATTGACGACACCTTACTAGCTTGGAATGTACGGATTGATTGTGCTGGCTACTTAGGTTGCATTGCCAAACGTTACTCAAAATATCCGTGATAGCCGGTTTTTGACAAAGTCGTTTGTCAAACATGAAGAGCTTCCGACTGCAATCAGTTGTATACCTTATTTTCATAATACACGGTCTATGGTCGGAGCTAGCAAAAGGTAAATATTCTGATTCCGAATCTGAAAACTTAGCCAACCATTGATCATTACCAAAAGCTCTATCTAGCCAACATTTAACTATATGCAATCGACGTTTGCCTACCCATGTCATATTATTACCGGTGAATGGACAATCTTGAAGGCGACAAGCATTAACCATAGTCTGGAATTCACGACAACTCCACATATTACGTATTGGACCACCTTGTTTTTCATTCAGATGCAATATCTCATTGAAATCTCCTTGTAGCAGCCAAGGACCTGATCGAGAGACCGAGATTCGTTGTAATTCTTCCCATAAATGGTGTCTTTGAGATCGGATAGGATTTCAGTAAACACAGGTCAAATAAAAGGAAGACTCTTTATTATTTACTTCACAATCGATCAAGCGTACATTAGACTTAATTACAAAGATCGATACTGAGTTTTTCCATAACAAAGATAAGCCTCCTCTTAACCCAAGGGGCAAAACACATACAATATTATCAAAACCTAGCCAAACAGCAACATCAAGAACCACATCATTTGAGTTTTTCGTCTCCACGAGACCCTTTCAAGCCCCCACAATTCCAGAATGCTGTATTCATGCCGAACCCGGTGTATGTGTCAGTGGTTGGGTTATGTTGTGAATCATCACCATCATCTCGATCGTTATCATCATCCTTGTCATCATCAGACCAATCATTGGCCACCAGAGAGAAGAGTAGACAGACATTCTTGTCATGCGAAAGTGATCCACAATGAGCACAGAAACTCCTAAGACTTTCGAATTTTAATTGTAAAACCTTCTCCTCATTACCAAATTTGAAGGTGCATTCAAAGCGAAGGGGTTCGTCAACATTCCAGCGAATGTGAATGCGAATATAATACACAAATACAGAGGCCACATAACTGAAATCAATTTCAGTAAATACACCCAAGCAACCACCAATATAGGCGATCATACGAGTTGTGAGATAGCAGAGAGGAATTCCATGGACTTGAATCTAGAAATGAATGAATGTAGCATCAGAATCCATCGGGTCTTCAACCATACGATCAACAGAAATCATCCAATTGTTGAAGGACCAAGGCCACCGCCGAATGATTGCAGCCATCAGTTCATCAGCCTTAAACACAAACTGAACCATCTTGTTGTCTAATATTTGTCCTTTAACTTCATTGTCCACTCCCCAAATCTTTGGAAGCGTATTCAAATTCCACGAAGGTTTTGCTTGCGTGGGTAAATTGATTTCACAATCAGGCTAAATCGGGTTTCTGATACTGCTTCAGCACATAGGAAATCACGAAGAGTGATCACATCATCAACTGTATTTAAGGATATATCTTGGACTTGGCGTCGTATGTTGTCTGCCATTGTTGAACAGAGTAATTTTCTCCAAAAACACAATTGGTGAAGGAGACCACGCCTGGAAATAAATAGAGGAGAAAAAAGGAGGAAATCTCCTTGTTTATCGCCAGAAATAACTTCCTCTAACCGCCAATCAGAGGCCCATACTGTAACCGTCGAGTAGTTACAAATTGTTATCTTCAATCTTGTACTTTCTCTCTCTAGAACAGAGAGAATTTTCTCTCTCATCGTCTTCTGATTCTTTACCATATATATTATTCTATTCATGTTATATATATAAAAAATTACTCAAATAACAAACATTTATACTGAAATTACTTAAATAGATCCTAAAAAAAAAAGAAAAAGGGTGTAATTACATTGCACCCTTTTGAATTTAAAAAAAAATTTCTTCTTCTTCATTTTTTTTCTCTTCTTCTTCTCACCATTTTTTCTCGTTTCTTCTTATTCTCACCATTACAAACGGTTCAACCGATTTAACAAAGGTAAGTTTTTGCTTTGTCTTCTCTTTTTCTCTCCATTTTATTATTCTTTAATCAATTTCTCTTGATTTCATTATTATTCTCTCTATTTCCATCGATTATGTTCTTCAACATAGGTTTCGGAATAATTTTGAAATGGGGTTTATGTCTTCGACGAACTTAGGTTGTGGATTTTTGGGTTTCTGGGTTTGTCGTATGATGAAGATTATCCCAGATCTGAGTTTACTTTGATATAGCTCAAGCAAGATTGGTTAGGGTTTCAAGTACGGTAGAGTTAATCGTGTAACTTAGGTTGAATGGTAGAGTTTAGTAATGGTTTGGTAGAGTTAGGTTATAGTTTGGTAAATTTAGGTTCTAGTTTCGAAGAGTTCATCACGAGTTTTGTTAGTGTAGTAGAGTTCTTTTATGAGTAGTTGAGTTTGTATCATTGATTCTGGCTTGAATGGTAGAGTTTGGTAATGGTTTGGTAGAGTTAGGTTATAGTTTGGTAAAGTTAGGCTATAGTTTAGAAGAGTTCATCACGAGTTTTGTTAGTGTAGTAGAGTTCTTTTATGAGTAGTAGAGTTCATATCGTTAATGCTGGCTTGAATGGTATAGCTTGGTAATGGTTTGATAGAGTTAGGTTATAGTTTGGTAAACTTAGGTTACAGTCTGGAAGAGTTCATTACAAGTTTTGTTAGTGTAGTAGAGTTCTTTTATGAGTAGTAGAGTTCGAATCGTAATTATGGCTTGAATGGTAGAGTTTGGTAAAGTTAGGTTATAGTTTGGTAAAGTCAGGTTCTAGTTTGGAAGAGTTTATCACAAGTTTTTGTTAGTGTAGTAGAGTTCGGTCCTGTTCGTTTGGTAGTCGCTAGAGACCGCGACCAGCGACAGCGACCAAAATTTTTTGTTTCGCGGTCATTAGTTAAGCGACCGGTCGCAGCGACCAATCGCTAGCGACCAGCGATTACAATTTTGAGTCACTAAAAAATTCAGAGACTGGACACTAGCGACCAGCGACTCCCAAACGAACAACACTAATAACCAAAAAATTAATTAATTAAAAATATCTTTAAATAAATAAAATTTAAATTAATAAAAATAAAATTATATAAAATTTAATAATTACAATTTATATATTTTTATAAAAAAATAATAAATATTGAAAATTTTTATATTTTTATAAAAAAATAATAAATATTGAAAATTTTTATAATTTAAATTAATTTTTTTTATATGAAAAGAGTCGCTGGTCGCTGCGACCTTGAAACGAACAACAAAGCGACTGACAAATGAACATAAAACTAGTTTTTTGATCGCGGTCACTGGTCGTGGTCGCTGGTCGCAGTCGCCAGCGATCACAAAACGAACAGGGCCTTCATTTGATAAATAATAGAGTTTGTATCATTGATTTTTGTTTAGTAGAGTTGATCAAACAATGGTAGAGTTAATTCTCTTTTTGGTAGAGTTGATTCTCTTATTGGTAGAGCTTCTGTGAACTTGGAAAGGTTGTTCTTAGTTTAGAAGAGCTGACCTTTATTTTTTATTCTCTTTCAGGTACGCATAAGGCACCTACGTCCAATACTTCTGGCTGACATCTTCCTTGTTTGGTCAGAAGATGATGATGATCCAAGAGTGGACAACATGATGATCCGAGAGTGAACAACATTGTACTGCATATCTTCCTCAACCCTAGTCTGTAATTTAAAAAATCAAATGAACTCTACTAAGTATGTATGAACTCTACTAAGTATATATGAACTCTATCACATTATTATAAAGTCAGTCAAGAATAAATTAACTCTACCACATTAGTATGAACTCTACCAAGAATAATTAACTCTAATATACCATTAGGACCTTCTCAACTGCTGTAATTAGAATAGTGGTCGTGAGACTAGCCTTTGTCCTCCTCTACGAAGGCACCTAACTATACCAAAGGTAACGAATAAGACTTTCAATGAGGCCAAGAACTCTACCATGGGTGGTCGGTAGTCATATGTAACTTTACCATTAGTGTACTATCAACTCTATCAAAGATAACAAATTACTAGAAAACAAATTCTACTATGATTCATCTATAACTTTACCATAAACTACATTATTGTGCTATCAACTCTACTAAGGGTAACAAACTACATTTCAACAAGGAAAATGAACTCTACTATGTGTCATCTATAACTTTACAATACACTACATTATTGTGCTATCAACTCTACTAAAGGTAACAAACTACATTTCAACGAGGAAAATGAACTCCATTATGCGTCATCTATTACTTTACCATACACTACATTATTGTGCTATCAACTCCACTAAAGGTAACAAACTTCATTTTGAACAAGGAAAATGAACTCTATTATGCATCATATGTAACTTTACTATACACTACATTAGCATACTCTACCATAAACTATATTATCTTACTATTAACTCTACCAAAGGGAACAAATTACATTTTCCACGAGGAAAACAAGCTCTACCATGGGTCATCTGTAACTTAACCATACACTACATTTTCGTACGATCAACACTACCAAAGGTAACAAAGTACATGTTCCACAGAGAAAACAAACTCTACTATACACTATATTATCTTACTATCAACTCTACCAAAGGGAACAAATTACATTTCCACGAGAAAAACAAGCTCTACCATGGGTCATCTATAACTTGACCATACACTATATTTTCGTATGATCAACTCTACCAAAGGTAACAAAGTACATATTCTACGGAAAAACAAACTCTACTATACACTATATTATCTTACTTTCAACTCTACCATGAGTCATTAGTAACTTGACCATACAGTACATGTTCGTACTATCAACTCTACCAAAGGTAAGAAATTATATTTTCCACCGAGAAAACCAACTCAACCATGGGTTATCTGTAACTTTACCATACACTACATTATCATATGATCAACTCTACTAAAGTTTTATCAACTCTTCCCTGTTGCATTCATTTAGTTTAGTAGATTTTGTTAGAGACGTCAAAGAGTTTCGTAATTACGTTTTTGTTTACTCCTCAAAAAAAGGAAAAATTGTATATTATGAATTTTAAACACTATTCTAGTCATTTTGGAAATTTTTATCTATTGAAGTAATTTTTCAATAATTCTACCCTATTTAAGTAAATCACCCTATATAAAATTATTTAATAAATACTCTTTTCAAAGTATTTTGTGGTCATTTTGAAAAAATTTAAATCTTAGTGTGTGTAGAAAACATCTATGTCTTAAAAAAAATAGATTTGAATTAGTTTTTATTAGAAGATATAGTGTAAATAAAAGAAAGGACGAGAAGAAAAATTAGAAAGAAAACATATTTAAAAATAATTAATTAAATAGAAAAAGTTAGAATGATATATAATTATATATTTGTATAAATATATAGGAATAATATTTGGGAATATTCTAAAATAACCTTTTTGAGTTTTAAATTGTAGAAAAACCATTTTATATTCCTAACGTGTAATACTCCTTTATAGCAAAAAGGGTGTTCTGAAATGGGGCATTGTATAATAGATATTTTCTATGATAGACATGCATAGTTGATATGATTGGTTTATAACATTTTTTAGGACCATATTTCGAGTCATTCTTTATCCATATCATAGCATTTGCATCATTCTAGAGTTCTTTCAGGCTTATTTTCATGTTTTGCACTTGCATCCCATACATTTTGTATTTGGAGTAATTTAGGTACTTTGGAGGCTTTATGGAGCACTTTGGATGCATTCATGGACGTGAAGATTAGTATGGACCTAATTGAAGTGGAAGTCTTGATCAGAAATGCTGCTAAGGAAGAGATCTTAACCACCTCAGAGTCAGCCCTTGCAGTTCACTTGCGAGGCATGCTCCCACGAACTAGAAATGCTGCTAAGGAAGAGATCGTGACCACCTCGGAGTCAGACCTCGCCTTACCAACTGCGAGGTAAAGATTTTGAGAACCAAAGCACGCCTCTCACCCATCACTAAAGGTCCAGCTGCGAGGCTTCCACCCATACCTCATTTTGTTAACTTTTTCTGTGTTTTTGACTATTTTTAGGGTTTTGTAGAATGCGTATAAATACCCATTAGACCCCGAAAAAAGGCCATCCATGTTTTTATGCCTCCTTGTTCTTGAGAAAGCACTTGAAAACTCTCTCTAGCTTTGTATGAAGATTTATTTTGATCTAGTAAGTATTTAAATTTAGTTTCTTTTGCATTATTCTTATTTTTCTTTGCTCTTAAGATTAATGTGTTTGTTTGCTTGATATTGTGTTCCGGCTACTAGCGTAGGGCTGGAATTTATCTTGTGAAAGTCCAATGATCACGAGAGTGACTTGGATATTTCTATCCTTGCTTAAGACGATCCCTAATGGGTTTTTGTTAAGCATCCTAGTATTCCCCTAGCTAATCATTGATCCTTGACCTCATTCATCATCATCCAATCCAATTGCTATTGCTTTTCTTTGTGTTCTTATTCTCTTCTTTTCCGTGCTCTGTTTTGTTAAGCCGTTCTTTTGCATTTTAATTACTTGCCTTAGGTTTTTAAATCTCCCATCAACTACTTGGCTTGAATTAGATAGCTCTAATCACATCCTGATTGCTAGCATCACACTTGTTTGGATTGACACCTATTGTACTACATCGACATTTGAGTATAATAGGATTCGATATCTTTTGGGTAAAAATCCTGTTATCAAATTGGGGCCGTTGCCAAACTAAGTGTTTGCTTGCTACAATTAGGATTTTAGACTTTCTAAGCTCAAGCTCTTTTACTTTTATGTTGCTCTTTGGGTTGGTGGTGTTTTCTCTCTTTCAGGTGCACTAAGCTTAAGCGGACCAAAGGCATTATTCTTGGCAGCAATTAGAGAAGGTTGAGCGCTAAAGAGCTAATAACTAGGCGGCCTCAAACCTCAGCCTCGCACTACCAAGGGCGACGACTGACTGAGGCTGAACCTCTTGGACGCAAAGTACCCGCCTTCTTGAAGAACCTTGCCTTGCACCTTAGCCTCGCACTACCAAGGGCGAGGATTGACTGAAGAACCTTCCCTCACACTATTTCCTCATGTGCAGACCTCGAAGATGACTTAAATACCTCGCCTTTTTGGAATCACCTCGCACATGGCCCTCACATGTGTAACCAAGAGGAGGGAACATTATGGCTAAAAACAACAACCCTCGCATCTGACAAGTGAGAGGGTGGTGCAAGGAGTGTTCAACTTCTACCTAGAGTATCACTCATGGACATTCTCGTACCACCCAAATATCTTTTGTTTTAGCTATAATCTCATTTTGCTTAATATGAACCTGATGCTTAACCTATAAACTGAATTGAATAACCATTAGAGGTTAAGAAGGACTGTTCTATTCATACTAAACCATCATTTTATGTTGTTAACCACTCTCTTGTTTCCAGACATTATTTTTATGAACTAGAGATAAGTGGGTTTAACAAAAGAATGGGCTAGTCACTGAGCAGTATAGTCAGTTGGGTCGGGTTAATTGAATGAGAAGTCCTTCCTCGCAGTGAACCATGAGGAGCACACACGAGGATGGTATCTAGTCTTTAAATAAGGTGCCACGGCCCTGGAACTGCAAAGGCTCACTGCAAGGCACATCATAATGCATCCAAAAGCCTTGAATAAGGCTCCAAAAAGGTATCACTCTGCTTTTTTCATTGTATTTACCGCATTCCATAATTAGCCTTGTTGACCTAGGGTTCTCCTCTAAGCTTTCATACACACAAGGGACTGTGTGATTTAAGTTTGGGGGAGGGACCTAGGAGTTACTAACCTTGCGTTTTGTGATTCTTAGTTTGTCTTTCATGCATATCACTTAGTTTGTAAAAATCCGTTAAGATTTTTCTTTGCTGCATTGTGTGTTGCATTTCATAGCATATAAGGCATAGAAAAAACCAAAAAAAATAAAAAATTCCAAANATTGAAACATTTTGAAAATGAATCCGAAAAATAGAGTGTTCATATGGTTGCATCCATTTAGTATTATTATATATAGGTTGCATTCACATAGGATTCATGTATTCGTACTTGTTATGTGGGAATTATCTTGATGATGGGCAAACCTTTTTAAGTTAGCTAGTAACCATTGTGAATACTCTTGATTGGTAATTGGCTGCTTTGGAAAGTTGTAGGGTGGATCATTCACCTTAGTAAAATTTGCTTGTGTTGTGTCTTGAAAAGGTCTTGTTTGATTCCTTCTAAAACTGAAACTGAATTGTCGATTTAGGGCCTAGAGATGCATCAAACGCTTTTCTTTTTTGAGCTTAGCATGGTAAATAACTAATGGTAACTATTCTCCAAATACAACTCATTCAATGATGCCCAAGGTGACCGGGAATTGTGCATAAACTCGTACATTCTTGTGTCTCATTGAAAAAGCGTAGAGTAGAACATGAAGGAACCCTTTCATTGGTGTGAATCCTTAAAAAGGAAATGAAGCAGACCCATGATCGATTGTGGATTCAAAGACCATGAGTTTGTGCCTAAAATGAATGAAAATAAGAAAAGATGATTTCACGTAAATGAATCTAAATCATGCTAAGTTCAAGAAGTTGAATCATATGTTCTTTGATCTCTAGTCCCTTTTGAGGAATGCACCAATAAGAAATAAGGAATTAGACTTGCACCTTTAATGACCAACTTAAGTATTAGGAATCTATAGGTTGAATGTATGCTTGAGAATGATTACATTGCGGTTTCTAAAATGATAGAGGCTCATGTGTGGATTACGGCCCTAGCTTAATAAACTGCTCGTTGGATGAGATGTTCTCTTTGTTTGTAGTTTCTTCCATATTAGGTTATTGCACTTGCTTGAGGCCAAACAAGATCTAAGTTTGGGGAAGCTGATATGTTTGGTTTTTAACGTTTTGAGGACCATATTTTGAGTCATTTTCCATCCATATCATAGCATTTGCATCATTCTAGAGTTCTTTTAGTCTTATTTTCATGTTTTGCACTTGCATCCCATACATTTTGCATTTGGAGTAATTTTAGGTACTTTGGATGCTTTTTAGAGCACTTTGGATGCATTCATGGACGTGAGGATTAGTATGGACCGAATTGAAGTGGAAGTCTTGATCAGAAATGCTGCTAAGGAAGAGATTTTGACCACCTCGGTGTCAGGCCTCGCAGTTCACTTGCAAGACATGTTCCCACGATCTAGAAATGCTGCAAAGGAAGATATCCTGACCACCTCAGATTCAGACCTCGCCTTACCAACTGCGAGGTGAAGATTTTGAGGACCAAAGCATGCCTCTCACCCATCACTCAAGGTCCAGCTGCGAGTCCTCCACCCAGACCTCATTTTGTTAACTTTTTCTCTGCGTTTTGACTATTTTTAGGGTTTTGTAAAATGAGTGTAAATACCCATTGGACCCCAAAAGGCCATCCATGTTTTTCAGCCTCCTTGTTCATGAGAAAGCCCTTGAAAACTCTCTCTATCTTTGTATGAAGATTTATTTTGATCTAGTAAGTATTTAAGTTTAGTTTCTTTTGCATTCTTCGTATTTTTCTTTCCACTTTTGGATTAATGTGCTTGTTTAATTTTCTGGGCATTTGTTCTTGGTGACAAAAATCTAAGTTTGATTTCTTTGGGTGATGAGGAAATCTAGGTCCTTAAGCTTGATATAGATATGATCTTGCTAGATCTAGTGTTCTTAATGCCAATTTCATTCTGGCCAACTGATTTTCATATCTGTTTCATTTTCGCACATAACATGTTAGATAAAATGCTAGACCAAACTAGATTCTAGGATAATCATCATTTGGCTCAAGAGATTGACGTCCTTATGCGATTGTTGGCTGTTATTGGATCTGCTCTTAATGTTTGCTTGATATTACGTTCCCTCTACTAGCGTAGGGCTGAGATTTATCTTGTGAAAGTCCAATGATCACGAGAGTGACTTGGATATTTGTATCCCTAATGGGCTTTTGTTAAGCATCCTAGTATTCCCCTAGCTAAGCATTGATCCTTGACCTCATTCCTCATCACCCAATCCAATTGCTATTGCTTTTCTTTGTGTTCTTATTCTCTTCTTTTTTGTGCTCTGTTTTGTTAAGCCTTTCTTTTGCATTTTAATTACTTGCCTTAGGTTGTTAAATCCTCCATCAACTACTTGGTTTGAATTAGATAGCTCTAATCATATCCTGATTGCTAGCATCACACTTCTTTGGATTGACACCTATTATACTACATCGACATTTGAGTATAATAAGATTTGATATTTTTTGGGTAAAAATTCTGATAGCAATTGTTTATATCGTCTACAATGAACATGATATTTTCTACGGTGGACATTTATGGTGAATTAGTATATAGTGGACAAAATATGCAAGTAGATTTGGTAGAATTACTAGGATAATAACTGAATATGCAAACACTTTTACATACGATGAACATTTATTATATAATATTGTTTAAACTTGTCTTTTATGGACAAATATCATTGTTGTGGCTTCATTACAAAATTACATTTTTTGCCAAAAATAGATATTTTTCATAAAGGAATAAAAAATGTGCATTTTCTACAATTATAACTCAAAAGGGACTATTCTGTGTAATATTTTCATATATTTTATGGTCATTCTCTTATTTATTTTTTATCCTGTTGTTATTCAACCTTATTTCCCTGTTTTTATGCTGAAAATTTATTTGGCACATTACAAAACGTAGAGAGTTTTTTCCCCTTTAATTTACATACCATATATAGCTTAGTGATTATCTTGTAATATATATTTATGTTAATTAAAAAGGTTCAAAAACATCAACATATTTAATTTTATTAATATTTAGGAAAGAAATAAGAAACATATATTTGAATATAATAAGGGGTCAACCTATAGTAAATAAAAGTCAATATATGTACATGGCAATATCATTGATATCTATATACCTTCTATAATATGGACATGGTATTGTTTATAAATAGATGTAACATTGGCCATGAAATACATAAAAGTGATATTAATATATTATAAGTAAAACAAAATAAAAAGTTAAAATAATGGTGAAGCTCATCGTTGTCTTTATTGCATCCAGCTTGTTGTTTGCTGCTATTCACTTTTCTAATGTAAGAACTTCAAATACTTGTCTTATTTCTTTTCATTTATACATTTGTAGGGATTAAGTTTTCTCAGATTTGTTTATACTTTTGTACAGGCTGAGGAATTAGAAAGTCCATCTGAAGCACCTGCAATTCATAAGGTACATAACTTTCTTTTTTTCATTATGAACAAATATATTACGGAAAAATGTCACACACATATTCATACATACATACATATATATCTATATATATATATATATATATATATTTTTATATATATATTTAAAGCTTTTTCAATCTTGTTGAGTGTGTTGACAATAAAAACTGTATAATTTTTGTCGTAAATACATGATTTTTTTAGTCACAAACTTATGTGCGTCACTTAAAATAATTTCAGAATGGAGGAGAAGGTTCACTTAGACCAGAAGGTAATTTGATTAGAAAACAACTTACTTTTCCTTATTTACATAATCAATAAATGAATTAATTACACTAAACTAATTTATTATTCAACCTTTTTATATATACGTGAAGAATGTCCAAAGGCATGTGCATATCGATGTTCAGCAACATCTCATAAGAAACCATGTTTGTTCTTTTGCAACAAATGTTGTTTGAAATGTTTGTGTGTACCTTCTGGAACATATGGTCACAAAGAAGAATGTCCTTGCTACAATAACTGGAGAACTAAAAGAGGTGGACCTAAATGTCCATAATTACAAAATAAATATAAAAATTAATAAAAAGATAATAAAATCTATTTATTTTGTCTTTCATTTGAGTAGAATCTATGCTGAGCATGCTTATTTTAATATATATTTAATATAATTCTAAGTTTTCTTCCATTGCATTTCGAGGTTAATAGCCATATAAATAATTGGGAAAACAACTTATTTCGAATTGAATAATTTTTGTCGTGTCAATTCCTACATAAAAATAAGGATACAATGAAATTCTAATTTAACACAAAATTTTCAGATTGTAGCCATAAATTTTTTTTAAATGAGCTAAAGTCAACATTGACCGTTAACATTGGAAGTCAGCCGTTAAATTCTCTTGATTAGTCCTAGGCTAAACAATTTTTGTGGTGCTGATACCTACATAAACTCATGAATTGTAGACATTAAGTTTTTCCACTAAATTAAGCTTTCAAAAAAATCCTTTAAAACTATTTCCTTAAAATCATTTGAAAATCTTGGCCCACCGGGTCAGAACCAGAATGATCTTAATATGACTCTGATACCAATTATAACACCCCGCTCTCGATCTTGAGAGACAGCGTGTTATTTCTTGCCCTTGCCAAAATACTTTTTTTGAAAAATCGGTCCACACCAAAAATTTTTGTTTAAAAATTCTAGAAAAAGGGAAAATAAGATAGGGTGAGTAATGAATTACTCAGTGAGGAGATCATCTCTGCCCAGTGAAATACAATAACACTGTCCTAACTCACACATCGTCTATTCAAAAGCATATAGTCAAACAACACACATATAACTCTTTTTTTACGACAATTTATAACACTCAAATAAATCTACTTGCTTGTAGCCAACTATTAACACATACATATTGGTTCAACCATCTTCTCTGTGATGAATCCAGAAACCTTTTTAGTAGGATACCACGACTAGTAGCTCGATCCTCCCTACCTCATCAGCGGTTTATGGGCCGTAGCAAACCCGTGGGTCAGCTCCAGTCTAACAGTCTCTTTCTTACGGAATACAACGACCAGTAGCTTCGATCCTTCTCGAGATACTTTCATAAGGAAGAAAACATCCAATAGTTTTGATCCTTCCATACACTCATTTATATGGAAGACAACATCCAGTAGATTCAGTTCTTCCCTATTCAATCTTAAAGAGACTCCTATTAAAGACAACGTCCAGTAGTTTTGATCCTTCCATTATCTCTTTTCTCTCACATAGTTTATTCAATTTTTTTTATCTATTAATTATCAATCACACCCTTAATATATCAAGCAATCAATATATATTCCATAACATCCCATTAATTATGATCAATCAACACTCATCGAACATATTAATATATATATATATATAATATAGTTTTATAATATTCTAACAAGAAGCAATCATATATCTAACTCTAAATTAATAAACTTCAGAAGCATAAACTAGAAAGACGAAATTGCATCTCCACAGATCTCAAACCTCACCTTAGCCTAAGCTGAAAAACGAATACAAACGGACTGTCTTTTAAAGAGAGATTTCCCGACGACTGCTACACCCGAATCTAGATCGGCAAGCTGATACAGAAACTAGACCATCGGGGCTTTCCAACTATAGGTTGATCGTTTCTGGATCTTTATGGTTATCTGGGACAACACTTTTGAAGCAATCCTAAAATCTGAAAATCTCCATAAACAAACGATTATAACTTTCAGAAAAAAGTTCCAAATGATATACCATTTTTGGCTATGGGTCGAACTAAGAGTGAAGAATATACTCACCAAATTTCAGCTGATTTCAAGTCGTATAACCCCTCCGTTTATCCTTTATTCTTCACGTGGTCAGATCAGAACTATAGAAAAGATGACGGCTAGAATTTTTTTTGGATCTTTTAGGCTTTCGTCGGAATCTCCTGTGTCTTTATATGCGTATTAATATACAAATGTGTAGGGTTTTATTTATTTTGTGGGCTTAATGGGTCAGATCTCACAATTCTCTTCCACTTGAAGAGAATTCGTTCCCGAATTCTTGGATGATAGTTTGATCTCCAATCGAACAAAGTTACTTCTGGCTCTAGCGGACACGTCACCCACTTTTTGCACCGCAGCCAACACACACTTGAAACTGAACTTCTCAGTAAAACTGACTTTACTAAGAAACTAGCTACAAGCACTCAAAACAATCAAGACACACAAACAAGATTCCAATCAATCAATACATATATACTTTTTATTTTTCAAAACTTTTATTGGAAACATTTAAAAATACTTTTTTCCCACTAAAATAAGCTTTCAAAAAAAATTCCTTAAACCATTTCCTTAAATTTTTTTGAAAATCTTGGCCCTCCGGATCAGAACCAGAGTGGTCTTAACATGGTTTTGATATCAATTATAATATCCCGCTCTCGATCTTGAGAGACAGCGTGTTATTCTTTGGCCTTGACAAAAATATATTTTTGAAAAATCGGTCAACACCAAAAATTCTTGTTCAAAAATCCTAGAAAAGAGAAAATAAAGTAGGATGAGTAATAAATTACTCGATGAGGAGATCATCTCTGCCTACTAAAACACAATAACATTGTCCTAACTCATATATAGTCTATTCAAAAGCATATAATTAAACAACACACATATAACTATTTTTTACGACAATTTATAACACCCAAATAAATCTACTTGCTTGTAGCCAACTATTAACACATAAACATTGGTTCAACCATCTTCTCTGTGATGAATCCAGAACCCTTTTTATTAGAAGACCACGACCAGTAGCTCGATCTTCCCTAGCTCGTCAGCGGTTTATGGGCTGTAGCAAACCCGTCGGTCTGCTCTAGTCTAATAGTCTCTTTCTAAAGGAAATAGCGGTCAGTATCTTCGATCCTTCTCGAGATCCTTTCATATGGAAGTAAACATCCAGTAGTTTCGATCCTTCCATACACTCATTTATATGGAAGACAACATCCAGTAGATTTGATCCTTCCATATTCCAACTTAAAGAGATTCTTATGAAAGACAACGTCCAATAGTTTTGATCATTCCATAAACTCTTTTCTCTTACATAGTTTATTCAATTTTTTTTATATATTACTTATCAATCACACTCTTAATATATCAAGCAATTAATATATATATTCCATAACATCCTATTAATTATGATCAATCAACACTCGTCAAACATATTAATATATATATAATATAGTTTTATAATATTATAACAAAAAGCAATTATATATCTAACTCTAAACTAATGAACTTCAGAAGCATAAACTAGAAAGGCGAAATTGCATCTCCATAGATCCCAAACCTCACCTTAGCCTAAGCTGAAAAACGAATACAAACAGACTTTCTTCTTAAAGAAAGATTTCTCGACGACTGCTACACCCGAATATAGATCGGCAAGCGGATACAAAAACTAGATCGTTGGGACTTTTCAAAAATAAGTTGACCATTTTTTGACTCCTTATGGTTATCTGGGACAACACTTTTGAAGCAGCCCTATTCAAAAATCTGATAACCACAAATCTCCATAAACAAACGTTCATAACTTTCAGACCAATATTCCAAATGATATATGGTTTTCGGCTATGGGTTGATCTAAGAGTGAAGAATATGCTCATCAAATTTCAGCTGATTTTGAGTCGTGTAATTCATCTGTTTATCTTATATTCTTCACGTAGTCAGATCAAAACTACAGGAAAGATGATGGCTAAAGTTTTTTTTGAAATAAGAATATCATCAGACTATAATATTAGTGAATTCGTCAAAAATTTAGATGTGGAAAAAAAAACAAAACAAAAATATGATAGAAAGCAATGAAAACTATATCTATTTATAAGAAACAATTAGGGTTTCACATAACATCTTCAACTCAATGTTATCTCATTATTTTTAGGTATATTAGAAATTAGTTTTTTAGATATATTCAAATAGTAACTAATTTAAGAATAAATAGTAACTAATGTAAGGATATAACTCAATTTATAAATATTTTTTTTAAAGTATAATTTTTAAAATATGGTTACAATTCTTTAAAAAAATAATGATATAACTTAATTTATAAGTATTATGTATAATTCTCGGATTAGAATTATATTTTTGAAATTATGGTTCTACGTAAATTATATTTTAAAATTAGGGCTTTGTTTTATTCAATTTAGGGTTAACATATACTGCATGAGATCTTGTTTATTTTTCAATCTTTCTTAATTATTTAAAGCTATTTCATAAAACTAAAAAAAAACAGAATCGTAACCGCATATTAAGAAGATATTTTTTAAGAATATACTTATTTCAAAATTTTCGTGTTTTCAAATATTGTTACAAATATTGTTTTTTTGTCGTGTTGTTACAAATATTGTTTGTTAAAATATAAACAATGTTTATAAAAGAAAATCATTTAGATTTGATAAACCAAAAAAACATTGTTATACAAAACAGATAACATTAGAAAAACAAATAAAAACCAAATTAACTTTTATGAATTCAATAAAGAAATTGTCTTAAACATAATGAATAACTTAAGATAAAAAATCTAAAAATAACTATAGATTTTAAAATTTAGTCTGCATAATAAATAACCTAAAAGTATGAGAACGATAAAAAAAAGAATAATCTTTTAAGCTCAAGGCTTCTCAATTTTAATTTTTTTGAGCTTCAAGGCCTTTGTTGTGCTGGACATATCATTAGGGTCACCATCAGTTGTGCGGTTTATTCATTTCTTTTTGAATGTGGTGTCTCAAAATCCTCTTTAATTGAATTGTCAATTGTCTCTTCATTACCCATCAAAAAAGATACATAATAGTGATGAAATTTTTTAACTTTCGATTTATAGAAGAAAAAATGTAATATGATGAATCATGGTTACATGTACACAACATATATATTATCTTAGATGAGGAGAACGGATTAGGTTGTCATTGTAAACTAATTATATGTTCAAATAGAATCTTATTTATGTAAAAATAATAATTTCGTGTAACATATTTATAAGCTTACAAGAGATGATTGTGTTTCTTTGAATTACTTTAGTAGTTCAACATTGTTTACCAGTTGATTAATTTTATAGGTATAATCATGACTTTTTGAAAGATGTTTCTTTCCAAGACCACCAATGAATATGAAGCTCTTTCCAGTCAAATTAGTAATGGCCATTGGAAACTTCTCGAGGTTCTCAATATACAAACATATATATATATAACATAATTTTTTATTTACCATCTTAAAAATAGTCGACAAATAAATTGACAGTTTAGAATCGATGAAATAATTTTTTTACCTCTCCAACAATTTCAGGTAGGTTTGCTACAGAACGATTAATTATTTGCTGAGAAATGTAATCAAATATTAAGAATCTTGCTTCCCAGTATCATTTCTAACTTTCACAAAAATATAATACATATAAAAACATTAGGTATACATGAAAATCAAACAGCAAAGAAGAAATATCGAGAATGATAGCTTTAAAAATATATAGAAGGAAAAAAATTAGCTTACTTGGGAACCAATTCAATAACATTTGAACTACAATACAATACCATACTCGATTTTCTAAATCCTCAACACCATCATCATTGTTTCCTTCATAACAATCAATAGGAAATACTTTTTTGTTGTTAGCTTTGCAACTCAAATAACACCACCCGTAATCGTAATCTATGTTAAGTATAGACACCATGGTGACATATGATCCAATCTAAATTAAAAGATATGAATGTTTAATTATTAACATATATAAAGTAGTTTGTATATATATCAAACAGAGTTTACAAATGATAAAATTTAATTATTTTGGTGGTATTGGCAAGTTCGTTGATTGCTTTCTTAAGAAAACGCCTAAAAAATTCTCTAGGAACTTTTGAAGAAGAATCTTTAGATAACTCAAGTGATGGAGGTACAACCAATTGCAAGTTCTCATCAAAGAAACTAAAAAAAGATAAATAAAAGAATTATTAGTTCATTAATTAATTAAACTAAATAATATTTAACGATATAAAACTATGGTATAATGTTGCCAAAATTTCAAGAAAAATACGTGTGCATCATAAAAAAATAATATAATGTTATTGTCATGAAAGTAACACAACAAAAACTATTGTTATAAATATTGTGTAAAATTTCAAATATTACTTAATGTCAATACATCACGTATTGTGTCATTATCAGTTTACAAGCGCATAAATTCAAAAGCATTAGAGTCTCATATCACATATGTAATATTTCAAGTTTAGACATTATATTAGCATTAATAAATGAAATGATTTCACATAAAAAATTCTAAATGTAATTGAAAATTAGTTTACTTTTATTTACTTTAATTTTAGCACATTGCATAACAACCGCCTGATTGCTATACCCTGATGAAACTTTTTTTTGAGTCTCAACATATTTTTCCCTAAGTACATAGACAATTCGAGCATCATTGTATTAATAGATTTACATAAAATGTATATATATTTAAAATAAAATATCTTGGTTAAAGTATGATTATAAAATATACTCAACATTAAGAAACTAGAAAGGAATCTGTTTCATTTCTTTTCCATTAGTCTGAGTACAACTATAGGAACAACATAAAACAACTGCTCAATAACATCTGTAGAAATATATCTGCTATTAAAAATAAAAATATGTAATATAAATTAAAT
The DNA here is from genome assembly GCA_900406435.1 of Lepidium aucheri. NCBI lineage: Eukaryota > Viridiplantae > Streptophyta > Magnoliopsida > Brassicales > Brassicaceae > Lepidium > Lepidium aucheri. The sequence continues at coordinate 66,048 of OVBA01000226.1, forward strand.
TTTTCGTTTTTTAATAAAGATGAATTTCGAATAATATTTCAAATAGTATATCCAAATAAAGAATAATTCAAATAATACTTCAAATAATATATTTGGAATGATATTAATTAGGTTACATTTGTAGTTATCAAAAATACATTTAAAAACATGTTTGTTTTTTAAAAAATCTATATATAATTTTTTGTTTTTGTTTCTTTAGTAAATATTACTTTCAAATAATGAAACTTAGAGTAAGAGATATAGAACACTCACCAATTATGCAATTGTGATTGAAAGTCTTGAAAAGTAATTTATTGATATCTACAAATTCGAGACCAAATAAATTATTTGGCAAATGATCAGTTGCCCTTACAGAAGTAGTGTAGACAAATGAGATTTTGTACTTATAAGAACTGGTTTTTCAAGATCCATATTGTGCAACCTGATTTGACCCAAAGTTTGCCCAATTACCGTCGATCTATCCCCAAACATATCGAGATTAATGGCCACAGAGTCATCATCTCGAGGCAGCGTATTAGGGAATGACATCCCACGTTGGTGTTGTGATAAGCTTGAAAGAGAAAGCTTAAAGAGCAAGCTATCGAATAGATAAGGCTAAGTTGTTATAGTTTAGGAGTTATCTAAACCTATATGTGTTTCCCAAAAGGATTAGGAATTAGTATTATCTATAAATAGAGATGTAGAGTTGTTACATCCTATTAAGAATTGGTTTTTGGGTAAGTTTTCCAAAGCTAATAAAGAAAGAGTCTCCATCATTTTCTTGTGTTCTTTCGATTTGATTCATTAGTTTAAAGTTGGAAGAGATACTCTCTACTATATATAAGATATGGGCATCTCCACTCATTGCCAATTGGTTATGAGTTGGAAGTCCATATTCTAATATTTTTGAACTCTAAAAAGAACAAATATTTTTATTGTAAAAATTTTGATAAAATAATACAAATGTATGGAAAAAATTCATAGAAAAATCTCTTTTTAAGGAATTTCCATAGTAGAATGATATTGACTTTGATTTTCCAATTGTTGACTGATTGGTTTAAGAACTATGAGAGAATGTAGAACCATTTTGTTTGAGTATCGAATGCTATAAGCAATATTTGTGTTTCTTTTTTGCTTTTTGTTAATTATATTTTTGTATCACGTCAACCTTATATAGAGATCGGGAAACATTTAAACCTAACTGCAATTTTAAATGTATATATTCCTTTATTTTCAAAATTATTATCAAAAATAATTATCAAAAAGGAATATACTAAAATAATGCTAATACTAAAATATTTTTTGTTGAATAAATCCAATTTTTTTAAATGAAAATCAAATTTATAAATTTGCGGTAATGTTTAAATCATTGTTTGTGTTTTAAGTTTTAACAATAACAAAAAACTGTAATAAAAAAGCATATACTAAAACAGTTCTAATTTTAAAATAGTTTTAGTTGATCAAATCTGAAATTTTTAAATATGGTTGGTTACACTAAATTAGTTATTGATAATCCAAAACTATCAAAATTATTATCAAATATTTTTGAAATGAAAGGTTATTGATAATCTAATATTATCAAAACTATTATCAAAAAAATATACTAAAATAATACTAATTTAAATAAATGTTAGTTGAACAAATATGAAAGTTTTAAAGTGAAAAACAATTTTATAAATTTTTGTTAATGTTTGAATTATTTTTTTGTGTTTTTTTGGTGTAATAATAGCAAAAGATTGTAATTAAAAAGAAATATACTAACATAATGCTAATTTCAAAATATTTTTAGTTTAAAAATCCAAAAATTTCAAAATGAAAACAATATTATGAATTTTTATTAATGTTTGAATTCTTGTTGTTGTTTTTTCATTTAACAATAATAATATATTGTTATCAAAAAGAATATTCGAAAATAAATATAGTTGGTAAGAATACATTATTCATCAAAAATTGTATGTGATTTTGAATATATTGTTTAAAGTTATTGGTGTCTCAAAATAGTTTATAGTTTATATTATTGAGTTTCCAATGTTTAAACTCAAGCATTTTTCTCAAATCTTTATTTTAAGGTCGTTAATATTATTATAAAAATAGTTCATAGTTTATATTATTATAAAAAATAAAAGATTACATAATAGAAAATAATTGGAAAAAAGATTCAACATATAATTTAAATATTAAATGTTTTAAAATTAATCACCACAAACATACGCAATAATTTCATAGTTTGCTTTGATTGGAGAGTACAATATCACTAATTCTATCACCAAAAAAAATTCTAACTTCAATATGTCTTCTTCCCATTCTCAAGATATGAAGTGTTGTACCATACAAAAGGCAGGATCTTACACCTATGTCTCTCATCAACATAACCTTGTACATAAATCCAATTGGTCTTGGAGTGTTATTTGATTAGTAGAATTAATCTGATCAAATACAAAAATCGTATGTTAGTTGTATGGATAAGGATTATAATAATAAAAGTATCAATTTGAATTTTAAATGAAAACAATGGTAGATAGTGAATTAGTAAAATTCGTGTTAATAATGGGAAGAACTATAAAGGTTTCTTACTAACCTTGTATTCCTTTGGGGTCTTATAGTATACGTCTGTGAAAAAAAAACATATCAAGCTATAATAATTGATTATATCAAGATATAAAAAATCTACAATAGAATATAACATAAATTTTACTTTGAAACCATCATAAAAGATTATGAAAAGTGAATAACAAAAAAATTTATGCTAATTATGACCTAATATTAATGACTAAATATATAGTAGTCTTTTAGATTTTCAAAATAAGCACATTAAAGGAATATTCTATAAATAATAAGTGAATTTTTATTTGTTCAAATTGTAATATAGAAATCAAGCATATTTCGTTTTTAAAATTGAAATCAGTTTTTATGGTAACAAACTTATATATTCGAGTATATATATATGTATATATTATAAATTTAAAAATAACAATATTTGTATAGTAACAAATTTAACAAGTCAAAAACAAAAAAATTTAACACATGACTAAAGATTGTGTTTTCAAAAAATTACGTTTGTATTATATAGAAGATTTTACAAATTTCTCTCTCTCTAACTTATCTCTCCCATGTAGAGTACTTCCGACATCTCGATCTCCTTTCTCGATGGCTTGCTAGTCTCACCGCTGCCGGAAAAGTCTAGCCACTGTTCCCGTCTCCCTCTCGCCAGTCCTTCATTGCAACCGGAGTAATAGTGCGCCCCACATCTGATTTTCCCCTCCTTCTTTGCAGCCAATTTCAGCGACAGTGGTAGTGTGGTTGCCAGTCTCTCTCAGTTACCGGCGTCTGTGGCTCGGCAAGATGCTCACCGGTCAGTGGTGCTACAACTCTCACAGGTTTTCTCCCTTGAAGATAGTGAGATTAAATCTGGGTTTGTGGTTTCTTCACGAAGCCGGTACCATGAGTCCTCTTTGCTGCCGCGACAACCTTCAATCTCACTGGATCTTCATCCTCTTTTACTTAAAGTAGCTATTAGATCACTCCTAGAGGCTCTTTTAGTGAAGCGGTGGCTCCGATTTTCAATCCTCCTCTTTTGCTCAAGGACGGAAACTAAAAGAAGGTATTGCGTTAGTCTCGGTTCCCATAATGTTATCTCAGTTTAGAGTTATATGTCGGATTCTTTGGTCACTTCAAAGTCGAATATGAAGGTTCCTCACCTCAATGTAGATGAAGAGTTCCATTACTGCCTACGATGGTAAGAAGATTACATGTTCTCAAGTAAGTGCCACTAGAGGACGGTGAAACATACGATGAGACTGTGCTCTTGCTCTGTTTCATTACTTACAATTTGGCTTCTATCTGCCGATGAGGTTAGGAATGGACCATAAATACTTTGGCGAATTAGGATCGGTTACTAGGCGTCTTTGGCAAAGTTATGAAGGAATCAGATGTGTGGGTTTAATAACTAGTTTTTCTTGTTTAAAGAAGGTCGTTTGTTTTAATTTATGGTCGTCTGCATCTCTGTTGGTCTCCGTTTCATTATTTTTGTTTGGAGTTTTGTCTCCTCTTGGTCCGACATTTAATCAGCATCAGTCTTGGAAAGAATACTATGTCAGTTTTTGACTGGTTGGCCATATGGGGCTCTTTCATGGATGTGTGCGTTGTTGTTTATGCTTGAAGCATTACGTCTTCGGGATAGCTAATGATAACTATCTTCTGAATAATGATTTTACTATTTCATTCCCTGCAAAGCTGTAACTTTATCTTTTCTTTACGGGTTAGGATTTTTAAGGGTCTGTGTAAATTCAGTTTGTGTGAGAATTTGTATTTTTATTATCTCTTTCAAGTATGTAAACATCGTTATGAATATAAAATTACCATTGAAAAAAAAATTATTATTTGTGGATAATCATGATATTTTAACGGTGAACTAATAGTGTCAGCGGTCAATATTAATTTTAGCTTATTTAAAAAATTTTCTGTGTAGTCTCACCACATGTATTATGCAGGAACTTGGCTAATAGCTCCACCAATTGTGGTCTAATATTAAAAAAAAAATTATGTGTACACTTTGATTATTTAGCATTTAAGTTACAATTTAACCAGATCCTCTCTATTCAAGTAAAATTTAACATCACATAAATTGTTTCCTTGAGAATCAACAGTATCAAACTAAGCTGATTTATGATTTTTTTTTGGTAGGAAGAAGGAGGAAAAGCTCTCCCAAGCTTTATTCATAAATTAAATCATGTCAAAATATGTCTAACATGAACACAACCAGATAAATCATCAAAAATAAGAGACTCCACACACTCAGGAGCTTGCTCTAGTCTATGAAAACCTAAAGGTAACGAAAACGCATAGTTAGCCAATCCATCCGCAAGAAAATTGGCCTCCCTATACACATGAGAAAACCGGACAATCCAGTACTTTGCAACAAAGCCATAGCACAAACGTACTAGGAATGAAAGGGGATGAGAACCATTGATCCTTTTTGTAATAAAATCTACCACCATTGCCGAATCAAGTTCCACCTCTAACCTTGATATGGACATCTCCCAAGCAATAAACAACCCATAGTATAGACCCCATAGCTCAGCCAAAGGTGCCGAACAGATGCCTATATGTATTGCAAATCCGCCACACCAATTACCGGCATGATCTCTAATCACACCTCCAGCTGCAGCAAGATTAGAAGAACCCCTCGAAGCACCATCCGTATTCAACCTAAACCATCCCTCCGATGGTAATTTCCAACGTACTTGCCGAGTTACTCTAGGATTTGGAGCTTGACCATTTTTGGCTTTGACCTTCAGGAAGCTTTGGTAGGCCTCCTCCGCCTTTGATTTCAAAAAACGTATCCGATCCCTGCAAGTATTCTTATTCTCGAACACATTATCACATCTCCATTTCTAGCCCCACCAACATGTAATTGAAAACAAGGTCCTCCATGGGCAATTATATAAAGCATAGTTTTCTCCCAAGTTATCGTATAGCCATTCCAACAACGGTTGTCGGAAGAAGATAACTTGCTTTTGTCTTGGCACTAAACGTTCTCATAAACCTTTCATTGCACCACAATCTCTCAAGACATGAAGAATAGTTTCGAACCCAGCTTTACAAATTTGACAAACCGCAGAATCACATAGATGTCTCCTCTCTCGCTCAACATTAGTCATGATAGCTTGATTAGCTCCAAGCCATAAGAAAATATGAACACGCTCCGGTATTTGTAAGTTCCAAATTCGATCAAAAAACAAGCTCATGTTTTGTGTAGCTATAGGCGACAAGTAAGGTTCTCATAAGCACTACTCACCGTAAACAAATCGTTACTACTTGATCCCCAACAAACACGATCCTTCGCACCATTCACAACATCCCCACTAACGAGTTCAGCTGTAAGCAGACCTCTCGTGATACATATGGTTCTATATTGCGTCGATCCCAACCAGACCCGTGTACCCACATGTCTTGCACTTTAGTTCCAAGCACATTCTCCGGGATATCAAGAGTTGCATTTGCTGCGAGACTATCATTAAGTAGCCACTTATCCTGCCAAAAGTTAACATCTCTACCATTCCCAACAATCCACTCCAGTCCCGGCATAACAACATGTTTGACACTTAGACAAATCCCTCGCCAAATAGGAGATCAAATCGATTTTGGCTCTAACCAACTCCAATTACCAAAATCCTTGACACCATATTTTGATCTCATTAAATTAGCCCATAAACTCATTTTATCCTCAAGAAATCTCCATCCTACTTTTGCTAAAAGAGCCTTTTTCATGTCTTGGGATTTTCGAATGCCAAGACCCCCCCAAACGTTTACTCTTGCACACCATAGACCAATTGACTAAGTGCTGCTTCCTTGTTGTACTTGTACTTCCCCACAAAAAAGAACGTGAGATTTTATTCAAGGCTCTATGTGTTGCGGAAGGCAACAGGGCTGAAGCCATTGAATGAATTAGAATAGATTGGAGAACTGACTTTGTCAATGTCAATATGCCCGCCATACTCAAACATTTTCCTTTCCAACCCGATAGCTTGGATGCAACTCGCTCAACTACCGGATTAAAAGTATCACAGTTAATTCTCTTATGAAGCACTGGAAGACCCAAATACTTTCCCAAATCCCGAGTTATCTGAATACCGCTAGCTGTGCTAGTCTCTCTTGCAAGCTCACGAGAAACATTTTAGAGAAAAAAATCTTTGACTTGTCCAAGCTAATTTTTTGTCCTGATGCTTCACAAAACCGTTCTAAGACTGTCCTAATAATGCGGATTTGAGACAAGGAAGCTTCCGCAAGTAGGATAAGATCATCCGCAAAACAAACATGAGATAGACAAGGTCCTCCTCTCGAAAGAGATATTGGTTTCCACTTTTTCTCGACCACGGATGCATTTATTAAGTGGCAAAGACATTCTAGGCACAAAAAGAACAAATATGGTGAGAGAGAATCACCTTGTCGGAGTCCTCGTTCTGGTCTAAAGTCCATTGTCTTCTCGCCATTCAATAAGATATTCATCATTGGCTCACAAACTAGTTTCATAATCTAATCGACCCATTTGTTTGAAAAACCCGCAGTCTTCAAGGTATCTTCTAAGAAATCCCAACAAATTCTGTCATATGCTTTCTCAAGGTCCAACTTAAGTAACATCCATCCTTTTTTACCTTTCTTCTTCCCCATAGAGTGAACTGTTTCTTGTACAATTAGGATATTATTCGTACTTAAACGCCCGGGAATAAAACTTGATTGAGCTGGTGCTATTAGCTTCGATATAACCTTCTTCATATGTCCCACCATAGTCTTTGTAATAATCTTAAATAAGACATTGCATAAACTAATAGGACGGTATTGTGAAATCCTCTCTGGTTTATCAATTTTCGGAATCAAAGCAACAAGAGCATCGTTTGTTCCTTCCGGTAATTCCCCCAAATCAAAAAAGTCCAAAACAAACCTGGTCACCGAAACACCTACCACATCCCAACAAGATTGATAAAACACCAGTTGATAGCCATCAGGTCTCGGTGCCTTAAACTTACCCATACTATGCATAGAAACTTCTACATCCAAAGCCGTAAACAATTTCTCTAGCGCAGCCTCTTCTTCCATCGTTAAACGCATAAAACCATGACTCGATAGCTTTTCCACAGATTCATTTAAATCCTGGGTAGAATATAAACGTGAGTAGTAATTGACAACGAGTGTCTCCAGTGCTCTCGGTTCTGTTACCCAACTTCCGTCCTCATCCTTAAGCATATCAACACGATTTCTTCTCCTTCGTATTATAGTGCTCGTATGGAAAAAGGATGTATTATGATCCCCTTCAACTATCCATTTTTCTCGAAATTTTTGAAACCAAATCATCTCCTCCTGTTTCAAAACATCATCCAAAGCCTGAGATAAAACAAACTCCTCCTCAAAAAGATTATCCGACGGGGCAACATTAAACTTATCTCGCACAAGTTGTAACTCGGTAAACAATTTTTCCTTCTTCATCTTAAGATCTCCAAAATATCTCGATTCCACTTGCATAATACAGACTTGAGCTTGACTAGAGCTTGAGGCGTAGACAAATTCGAGTTTCATGAATGCCGTATAAACTCTTTGAAACCATGATGTTGGATCCACGCCGCCTCAAAACGAAAAGGTCTTCGTGACGGGTTACAACGTCTATCTGGTACAAGTTGTAAATATAAAGGATTATGATCTGACGAAAGCATAGGTAAATGCCTCACCATTGCTTCTTGCCATTTAAGCCTAGCATGAGCACAACAAAGAAAATGATCCCATCATTTCGTCACAAAAGAGCTTGTATTTCTTCCTCTCGACCAAGTATATTTCGAGCCTTGGAAACCCATATCAATAAGTGAGTTTCTATTAATACAGTTACCCAAGTCAACCGAATCCGATGAGAGTTGTCCGTTGCCACCACTTCTCTCATCTACTCTCACAATTGTGTTAAAATTGCCTCCAACAAGTAAAGGTCCATCGACATTATCCATCGTATCATTCAACAATTGCCATATTCCAGCTTGATGAGAAGCTGTAGGAGCTGCATATACAGCTATCACATGAACACTATCATCCCCAGAAACAATCTTTGCGTGAATGAATTGCTCATTCGAGCTCAAGATTGTAATCACACCAACATCATTCTTCCAAAGTAACCATAAACCACCGCGATGTCCCTCTGCATCAATCCTAAAGGAATTATCAAAACCAAGCCCATGACATATACGTCTTGCTGCATCCCCTCCTGCGTGAGTTTCGAATATAGCAAGAACGTCTGTATCATAGCGCTTCAATATGTATCTTATAGATATTTGGAAAGTAGGTTTGTTTGCCCCCCCCGGCAATTCCAAAACATTAAATTCATCATCATATGCAACATAAGCGACCACCAAATCACCGGGGCAAACCATTAGACTTGAGCCAAGCCTCCACCCTCTGTCCTTATCGCAACCATCTCTGCATCATCCCAAGCACTTTCTCCATTCATCCTCGCCAAACTCAACATCGAAGCTTCCCCATGAATCGACAATGATTCCGTCCGCTCACCAGCTCCTTTATCCATAATTTCTTTCATCGAATCCTTAAACACTTGTACTCTCCCAGCTGTGCTTTTCTCAAGATGTAAACATTTTTCTGATGATGAGAGTTCAACATCATCGCTTACTGGACCAATGACTAGACCACGGGAAGGTTTCAGAATCGTTTTCTTGGTTTTATGCTTCAAAGCTTTGAATTTGTGGGTTGAGGCTGGCCCATTTAAAATTTTCTCTTTAAGAGCTTCTCTAAAGAAGCCTTGAAACTTCTCCAAAAGCCCATTATGAGACTTTATCGAGCCAGAACTCTCTGCAATAGGCCCATCCAAATTCTCTTTGTTATGAGATCCAACCGCTACACTCTTCTCTTGCGTGTCTTTAACGGAAACAGGTTGTAGAGAATTATATTTATTAGATATTGATACTCTTTCCAAATCTGTTATGATCAAATTACTTGCTTGACTTTTTCCATGACTTTGGGAATTAATATCATATTCCCTTTCCTTATTCTTTGAGTTAGATCCTTGAACCAAGTTCTTTCCCGATTTGATCATTGGAGCACTCAGAGCTTCCCCGTTTGCAGGCTGTGTTTTTTCCGTTTGTCTTCTACCTCGTCTCACCATCATGAAGCCCTCACTATCCACAAATGCATCTTTTGTAGCAATCTCAGGAACTTTCTCCCCTAGAGAGGCTCCACCAGGTTTTACGATCTTCTCCGTAACTTGGCGTGGGCAAGAATGAATTAAGTGTCCGAATATCCCACAACCTGGACAGATTGTTGCCAATCCTTCATACTCAACAAAGAACCTCTCACCATTGACAACTATTGAGCCCTTCAACGGCATTCGAAGATTTGCCTCAATACAAACCCTAGCATATTTTCCACGCTCAAAAGAGAGAGTTGTAAGATCCACACGCAACGGTTTCCCCACACCCTCAGCTATCTTCAAGATAAGAGCTTCATGATACATTGTAACTGGAATATCCAAGAGCCTAATCCAAACTGGAGTCCGAGTTATATCATCACACCGGGGATTGAAGTCTTTTGACCAATCTCGTACCATCAAATAACTCCCAAAAGCTCTCCATGGTCCTCCAGTTAAAGCATTCAGATACTCTTCCTCCACCTCAAAATGGACCAAAAAGAAATGTCTCGGCCAGTTAACAACATTCATAACTCCCTTTGGCTTCCATAACTCTTGCAACTTACGAGTTATCATTGGCAAAGACACTGATCTCCCCAGCACTTTAACCACCATACAGCGTTTCCATAATCCCTCCATTGCGGACATCACATCCTCTAGTATCGAAACAACTACCTCACCATCCTCACCATTTGGATAAGACACCGTCACTCTTTCATTAACATAATCTGCAGACAAAACATCCCTTGGATTCAACATTCGCCCTCCTACATTTCCTTTAACCCTTGCAGCCCAATTCATTCTCTTATCCGGTGGATCCTTCGGCGAAGATTGCCTGGCTACCTCTTCCATCATCGTGTCTTGAGCCACATCCAAAACCCTCGTTTCCCCATCCTTGCCGCAGTCCATCATCATTTTATATCGGGGTGATCTTAAGCTGATTTATGATTTAATAGTATGATTTCTTTTATCTCTCATATTTTAAATATTTCTCACAACTTTTTTTCCTCAAACTGATTATATAACAAAAAGTATAAAACATCATTTCTACAAAATGATGCAACAAAAGGCAGGCATTAACACAAATATATTGTCCTGCTAGTGAATCATAATCAAAATATGAAACCACAACCACATCAAAAGAACATTAAACGAAAAATTTAAATTTCTTAGACTAAATCCAGAACTAAATACTTAGTGTTTTGGTACTGTTCTTGCCGTAAAGTCGAGTGGACCAGACCTGGTGATTAAAAAGAGTGATGAGCCTTGTGTGTATTAGCCTCATCAAAATCAGGATACCTCTTGCGCTTGCTTTCTCTATTCACGAGCGTCTCCAACTCTTGCTGTGCAGTTCAAGTTGCCAAGTCAAGTTCAAATCCTGCTGAGAAATTGGCACCATTGTTATTCGGTTGAGCGATATTGTGGAGAGTTTGAGCGAGAGTTGTGATCTTGTCCAGACGATTAGCAATAGTTTGCTCTATGTTGTTTGTTTGCTGGAGTTGACTCGTGGCATCCTCAAGTTCTTCATTCTCTTGCAATTCAAGATGGGTCATGGAAGCTGAATAATCACCTTGTTCATGAGAGCTAGTTGGCGTATGGGAAAGATAGTCCATGAGAGTGGGGATGTACATGCATTGTGAAGCCTCATAGGTAAGCTTTTGGCAGGTGATGCAGAAGTTGTTGACCTCTTCATACTGAAAAGCAACGTGAAAGCATTCCCCATTTTGCACCATGATTGGCTTAAAGAACTTGAGATGGTCAAAGGCATTATGCAAACCCTTGCTCGCACCATCAGTGAGTTGGTGACAGAATAGTGTTGTATGTCAACCTCCAATACCTCTCCTAAAGATCTTGCTATCAGATGCGTTGTAATGGGAGTGACGTAGTGGAGAGGAAGATCATGGATCTGAACCCATAAAGGAATTATGGAGAGAAAATCATGTGGAACGTGTGGCCTCCAGTGTTGAAGTAGAACCAACCACCCATTATAGACTAGTGGTTGTCTCCGGAAGACAGAGATCAAGTCCGTTTCAGAGGAAAAAAGAAACTGAAGAAAGTGTTTGTCAATGATTCTTCCTATGACGGTTGTTCCCATACGCCATTATCAAGGAAGTTAAGTAACCATTTCAACCAAGTTTTGCTTGCGAGGGTTGAGAGGTTTAGCCATTAAACTACAACAACTCATCTCCAGGGCATTGCAATATGAATAGTTTGGAAGGTAGATTTCCTCGTCACTCCTCCCCATGTGGAATTGAGAAGTTGCAAGCCAAAAGTTCTCTGCCATTTTCAGTGAAAGATTAGTAGAAAGTGAATGAAACTGAAAGAAATCAGAATCATCTCTCTCCCACTATATAGCCGAGTGTTGAGGAAACATCATCATTTGAAACTGCTACTTGGCAAACAGAAAGAAGGCCAATATTTGCACAACAACTGAGGCTGTGCATGGAGGAGAAATTTGATAAGCCGCCGTCTTAGAAGATGCAAATCTTTGGAGGAGATTGTGTGTAAACTTGGTGATTTGAGAGTGGCCTTCTTCAAGCACGTGGCTGCAGCTTAAGGGGTATGTAGTGCATTTTTCGAGATTGCAATCATCATGAAGCCTAGCGAGCTAGTTAGACAGAGGAAGCTAAAGAGTTTAAAAATAAAGTAAGGCAGGAAGATTGAAAATAATATATGCATACATAGCTCATCAAATGGAGCAAGTTTATGGGCTAAGTGGCCGGGAATGAAGGTTAAGGTAGGTCTAAGTGGCCCATTAATAGTGAGAAAATTTTGAAGAGATTTAATGTGTGAGTGTGTATATAAATATCTGAAAAGATGGGAGTGAGGGAACAAGTGAAGAGCTATGTTTGGTGATAAGATAATGTGGTTTGAAATAAAAGTTAATATTGGAGTTAAAGAGCCATAGAGATAATCGTCCGTTCTTTCATTCCTTAGCGTTTGCTCAAATGTGACGAGGAAGTGCCATGATCGATGATTGTAGAAATACTACAGATTAGTGCAACTAATGGAATGGGCTCATACTTAGGGTTACCAGATTCCTTCAAAGGTTCCAAAGAGAAAATTCTAAAATTTCTAACCGAAAGTCTTAAACAAAAGACCAATAACTGGTTCAACAAATTTGTCTCCAGTGGAGGCAAGGAGATAATGCTTAAAACCGTAGCCATGGCCCTTCAAATATACACAATGTCATGTTTTAAACTGACAAAAAAACTTTGCAAAGAGCTAAATAGTATTATGAGGAAATTTTGGTGGAACTCTGAAGCAGGTAAACAGAAGATTTCATGGATAGGATGGGAGCAATTATGTAAATCCAAAGACAAAGGGGGCATGGGTTTTCGATACATAGGATATTTCAACATGGCCCTACTTGCAAAACAAGCATGGAGAATTTTACAACATCCAACCTCACTCTTTGCCAGAACTTATCAATCAATCTATTTTCCAGAGGATTTCCTTTCTAGATAGCACCTTGGGTAGTAAACCCTCATATGGTTGGCGGAGTATTTAACATGGTAAATGGCTTCTGGTTAGAGGATTGATTAAACATATAGGAAATGGAGCTATCACACATGTATGGATGGACAAATGGTTAATGGATGGAAAAGCACGAACTCCAATCAGTAAATACCTTCTTATCAATATTAACCTAAAGGTGGCTGATCTATTACTGCCTCATGGCTGGAACATAGAGTTACTTCACTCAACTTTTCATCATTCTGAAATACAACGAATTTACAATATTCAGCCAGACCTTAACTCAGAGGATAAATGGAGATGGTGTTTCAACTCTTCAGGAGATTATACCGTTAAAAGCGGATATTGGCTTTGTAATAATCTTGACAACAATGGTATACTTCGAACTCCCCCCCATCATCTCCGATTGATGGCATTAAAAAATTACTATGGAAAATCAAAGCACCAAGCAAAATCAAGATTTTCATGTGGAAGTCTTTGTCTAATGCTCTCGCTGTTAATTCGCTATTGGCCATAAGGAAGATAATAGATACTGGATTATGTGAGCTATGTGAAACGCATGAAGAGACAATCAACCATATGTTATTTATATGCCATCCGGGTAAACAGATCTGGAGGCTAACCAATTTTCCCACCCCAAATCACTGCTTCCACAACGATTGTCTCGTGTTCAATGCAAGTCACCTACTCAAGATTTATAAGAACTCCATGATTCCAGGTGATATAAGGCAGTTTTTTTCCTTGGATCATTTGGTCTATTTGGAAAAACTGCAACACCACCATATTCCAGAAACAAAGACAAGTCCTACTTCTAGTATCCAGAACCTGCTTAGAAGAAGCCAAATTATGGTTGCAATTACAAGAGAAGAGGTCCATGGTGGTTTTGTGTCGCACACGATACCCACAAGAACTCATGACCAACAATAACTACAACACAAGACACACAATCTGATGGAGCACACAGTGGAACAAGAACACAAATCTACATGGAGGTGCCTGGATCATTAAAAATCTTGAAGATAATAGTTTTATACACGCCAGACGTACCCTCCAAGTTTTCAACCCAAAATCTAATTTACAGGTTGTTGGTTTGTTATGGCTTCTTCAATCTATTAAAGACCTTCGTATAGCATCGGCAACAATCTTACTACCAAGTCAAGAACTATATCAAGCTATTGCATCAGCTCCTCCACAACCCAGGCTCACTCATACTATGCAACTCATTAAGCAACTACAAACTCAACTGCCAAATGTCTATTACAAGCTCAAGCCACGATATAAACAGGACTTTGTGTGCAAAATTGCTCGAAGTATTGTTGAGGAGGAACATTTTACGGACTATATTAGCAGAGGTTTACCTCGATGGATCCTTCCCTAGCAACACTACCCATCCCTTTAAACATTTTACTTTTAATTGTCTTTCTCTTTCATCCACATATAATGCCTCTCATAACACCTACTTCACCTCTCTCTTCTTCAACCATAAATAACTCCCTCATCTGTAGCTTATATTTACTATTCCCAATCATTGGCATTATCATTCCCTCGATGACTTCTCCAATCATTCTCTCTTCTTGACCAATATATTAAAACCTTATACTCCATGGCTCCCATTAATAAGTTCTTCCTCCCACATTTAATTTCTCACAACTTAGTTAAGACTTTCAATTTCATACCTATAAACAGAAAATAGTTATTCTGTATCATTCTCATCTAAACAAAATTAGTCATCCTTTGCAAATCCAAATTACTCTGAAATATATATATACTCATCGAACAAGTTGTTACTATGTGAAAGTTATAACATTCTTACTTGAAATGGTGCAACCATAACTAGGGGTGTCAATACGGGCTCTAAACCTGCGGGCTAAGCTTAGAGCATCCCATCATGGGGCGGGTTAGGGTTATAAATTTTAAGTCCAAATAAAAAAGCAGGCTTTGCGGGTTAACCCATTATGGACAGCGGGTTAATACGGATTTGACCATATGGTCAGCGGGTTGGACCGCAGACACATAATTTTTTTTAATAAAAATATATAATTTTTATTTAAAAGTATTAAAAGACAAAAAAAGTGGTTAAAATAGATTATCTATTTAATTTTCAAATTCAAACGTAAAGCCCTAAATTTAAATGTAAAACAAAAAAAACTGAACAACAAAGGAAACAAATCAACTTTTACGCTTAAAATTTTTCTCTTTGCCTCTTTGGTTCGTTTAGGGTTTATTTAAGCAAATCAACATAAAGAAAATCAATAATGGTTTGTTCTTTCTTCTTTATTTACTTTACTAGTTTATATGTCTTTTGTAAGTATTGTGTTTTGTTTTAACTTGTATTTGCTAAGTGCTCGATGTGATGACATGTTTTCAGTGGTCGATGTGTATTGGTATTAAAGATATAGTGGTATATTCACAATACAACAACCATTATCGATAATAATGGAAGAAAATTGATTAATGTCAAACGTATAACCCTTAAACATGTGTCTATGA